>PVJL010017786.1:0-17452 GCA_004026885.1 Lyroderma lyra
TCCCGTGCACAGGTGTGCCCACAACTCCCGTGCACAGGTGTTCCCACAACTCCCGTGCACAGGTGTGCCCACAACTCCCGTGCACAGGTGTGCCCACAACTCCCGTGCACAGGTGTGCCCACAAATCCCGTGCACAGACAGACGCTCACGGCAGTCCCATTCACAGCAGCAGAAAGGAGGAAACAGCCCAAATGTTCGCTCCCAGGTGGATGGAGAAACAGAACGTGGCAGATCCGCCCAGCGGACCGTCGCCAGCCACAAGGAGCAGGGAAGTGCCCACACCTGCCCCGGGAGGCAGTGCCCCAGGCCATTATGCTCCGTGGGGGGCCAGTCGCAAAAGGCCGCACGCCGTCCTGTCCCCGTAAGGAACCACGGGAGCAGGCTAGCGGTGGCCCGGAGCTGCGGGAGCACCATGGTTTGGAACCAGGTGAAGCTGATGGGTGCACAACGCTGTGTGTGTCCTAAATGCCACCAGATTGTGCACTTAGAATGGTCAGTTTTATAATTACGATGCGGGGACATCACCTCCACAAAAGGGAGGGAATCGAGCGTTCTTAGAGATAAAGGTCCTTAATCCAGTCCAGCCCTGCAGGAGTCCCCTGGGGGGTGTCCCTGACAGTCTGATGACTAGTGTGTGGCAGGTCCCACCCGACCAGGGGAAGGGGCCCAGGCAGGTGACGGGTGGTCAGGTGTGGGAGCTGGTGTGGGCCTCCCCACCCTTCTTGATGGTCACGCGGGGCGGGATGTCTCGCCGTGGCCTCCTGGGTTACAGCCGTGCAGTGTAGGCAAACAGCATGACCCGGTGGACTTTGGGGCCGGTCCGCCCTGGTGTAAACCCGGCCTTGACCCGCAGGAGCTCTGTGCTGGTGGCCAAGATCCCAACCTCCCTAAGCCCCAGTCCCTCGCTGGTGAGCATGAATCTACCACAGACGCTCGAGTCGCGCCGGCTGAGAGGGGCTTCGGGCGACACTGGGCGCAGAGCTCGCCCACCACTAGGTCCGTCACTGTTGGTATTTACGAGCCCAGCTCGCTCCACTGCCCGTTTGGGTTTCCGCGTTAATCACCAACCCAGTGTACTCCCTGGATGGTCACCGTCCTGTACAAATCGGGGACTTTCTGTAGGTTAGGGGCCAACGTGGAATCGCCCCGCACGTAGGCTGGGCAAGCAAGGCTCGCCAAAGGGCCCTCCCCGATCGGCTGGACCAATTTAGATTCTCACCAAGCAAGTGGGAGACTACTTTGTTTCCTGTGCCTTTGCCACAACTTTGTATTTCCCAGGTGGAAGGTTTGGGCCACCCAGGTTGCTAAAACATGCTCAACGTGGCAACGATGGCTGACGCTTGTGGGCCGTAGATGTTCCAGGCCCTGCTCCAACAGCTGTCCTTGCTAGACACGGTCCCGCAGAAGGAACGCCCGCACGTGGCTGTGATCTACGTACCAAGTCCCAACCATGCATGGGGACGAGCTTGTAACGAAAGATTCGGTGCAGACTCCCAGCTCATGACAAGGGGCTGTTATTTGTGCCGGGCCCTGTGCATTGACTCATGCGATCGCACCACGACCCTGGGGGTGCAGCCCTTTCCTGCCCTCTCACAGCCGAGGTCTCGCATTGTTTCAGCTATATTCTCTGGAGATTGCTGAGCCCCCCCGGTTGCTTGTCACCTATCGGTCACACCAATCCCTGAGACCGGCAGGTTCCTTTCCTTCTTTTGTGCCACGTTCCTTGTCTTTCTCTGTGCGCATTATTCCTCATTTCATATCCTACAGGGCTTTCCTACACGCTCTCTTAGCCTTTCCACCTCGTTGCCCTGTTTTCCGTCGCACAGACGTTTTAAGTTATGGTGTGTCCAATGCACCAGTAGGTTCCCAAATGACATTAGCCTTGTTTAGGGAGGCCTTTGCTACCCCAAGGTTAGGAGTGCACTTTAAAAGTGGTTCCTTCTAATACTTTTGGAATTCGTTATTTGTTTTTTTAAGTCATTCGTCTACCTGCCAATTATTTTTTTGCAAAGGGGCCAGAAAGGAATATCAGCTTCTCCAGATGAACCCACGGATTTGAAATGTCTCCCTGCTCGGGCACCACATTTCTACAGGGCGTTGAGCTGCTCACTAGACTTGTGTTCATTGACCTAATGATCTCTTTCTGTATCCCTAGGGCCTGCTGTTTTATAATATGTCTCAGTATCTGGAGAGAGATAAATTGGCCTTCGATTAGCCACTTTGTTGAACTCTCATTCGTCCTAGCAGGTTGTGGTCTCATTGTCGTTTTCGTTGTAAATAACTTTTAATTTGTGTTTCTTCATTATTTTTGGTGTGTTGATTGGAGGTGGTGGTCTCTGACAATTTTTTTTTAATGTTTGTATTTTCATCACCAAATACGTCTTCTGTGATTCCCCCTTTTCCATATGCTTGACATTTCCTCTGTGGCTGATACAGGGCGAATTTCTGTAAAATGTCCACGTGCGTTTGAACACCATTTGTCTTCCCCGTGCGTTGGACGTGTAGGTCCAGGAGAGCAAGCGTGTTCATTGTGTTTCATCCTCCATGGCCGCACTCATCTGTCCCCTCCTCGGGGGCTGCGTGACGTCTCCCCCTGTGACTGTGTGCTCTTGCCTCTTCCTTCGTGGACGCTTCTCGGTCTTGCTGCAAAGCTGTGTGGTGCGGCGCTCACACACGTGAAGGGTACCCCGTCATTCCTGTTCGTCCCTTTGAACCTTCTCCCCGCGAAATTCTGTTTTCCTGTTAACCCTTTCCTATTTGTTGTAACGTATGATGCACTGGACTTACCTTCCTCTCTCTCTCTCGTGATTTCTACTTCTCCCCATCTGTTTGCCTTCCTGCCTGTTGTAGAATTGATCAAGTTTCCTTTGTTCTATTTTTCTGTAATGGCTTGCTCATCACTATTTCTTATTGATTTTCTGCCTGGTTGTTCTATTCATTATTGAAAGTGGGCTTTTGACTTCTCCAACTATTATTGTGGAGCTATTTCTCCTTTTAATTCGGTCGATTTTTGCTTCATATATCTCCAGGGCTCTGCTGTTAGGTGCGTATATGTTTGTAATTGTTATATTTAATTGATCAAGTGACCCTTTTATCAATATACAGGGTCTGGCAGAAGTAACGCCCGGATTTGAGTTACGATTTTATTACAGAATCATAACCATACATACTTATGATTTTGAAATAGAAGATTTGCTGTAGATTACCAGCTCATTAAAAGGGGGGGCGTTATGTGTGCCGGACCCTATATAATGTCCTTGTCTCTCGTAACAATTTTCACTTAAACCCTATCTTCTCTGACGTTCGTCTGCCCACCCCAACTTTTGTCTGGCATATCTTTTTCTATCCTTATCAAAACCCCATTCTAACAACCTGGTTTTAATTTAGTCACCTCTTTGAAGACCTTATCTTGAAAAATCACATCGTGGCGGGCAGGGCCAGTGCCGTTGCCTCTTCTCCCTGGCATTTCCCCACTCCTTGCTGTCACACTGTCAGGTGACTGTCTCAGTGCAGATCTGCGAATGGCAAACATTTTGAGTTCTGGCGTGTGCGAAAACAAAGGCTTTTTCCCCGCTGTCTGCCCTTGAGTCTCTGTTGAGCTGAACATAGAATTTTCTATGTTTAAACATTATTTTTCCTTAGACCTTTGAAGACATTGCCCCCTCGTGTTCCTGCACCTGGTGTTGCCCATCGCTCGAGCTGATTCTCTTTCTCCGGGGGCGGTCATCTCTGCCAACCCGTCCGAGTTTCCCCTGTGAGCCTGGCGTTCTGAAACGTCATCACGGTGCGAATAGATGGGGTCTTCTCGGCGTCATCTCTCTGGCACTTCGTGTGTCCTTCTAGGCTGAGGACGCTTGCCTCTTCGGTGCTGGAGATTCTTGTCCTCGAAGTTCTTTGAGTTTGTCTTCTGATCCGTTGTTTTTGCTTTCTCCCTGCGGACCAGCTGCAAAAGAAATGTGGGAGCACCTGGACCTGCCCCCCGTTTCTCGTGACTCCCCTTCCACCCCGTCCAGCCCTTTGTGCCCGGGCGCTGGGAGGAGTCCTCACTTCCGCCTTCCAGCTCCGGGGCTCGGCTGCGAGCTCAGTCCACCCGCCCGTGCTGCTTCGGTGACGCTGAAGTCCGCGTCGGTGGAGCCCATGCGTGTTGCACCCTTCTGGGGACAGCGAGTACACCTGCTCAGGGGGCCCCTTTCCCTGGTGGTTGCCGTGAGCTCTTTCTCCATCGTGGAGTCGACTTCCCTCAAACGTCGGGCGTTCTTGGTGAGGGCATGGGGTCTGCATTTGTCATTCCCGCATCCTGTCTGCCATGGCTGCGTCTCTTCACCGCAGCCATTTCCTGAGAGAGAGAGAGAGACGAGCCAGTGTGTTGTGGACAGAGATGCTGCTCGTGGCTGTGCAGCCTCCTGCTCCCCTGCCCGCGCCCACACACCCCACCCGTCACCCCGGGGGCTGCGGTCGTAGACGCGGCCGTGACTGTGGGGACACTTCCCCGTCACATGCAGGGGTTGGCAGAGGGCCGGCCAGCCGGGCTGCTCCTGTCCAGGCAGGGCTCTACCCCGTCACCTTAGGGCCAGGCCAGTCCTTTGTCACGTTCACGCTCGGAACTGGCCTTTACGCAGCCGCGCGGACTCGGGTTTTCCCTTTCGGGCTCGTGGAAGGACGCCCCGTAATGTGTCGCCCCCTGGGCCGGGGGGAGGGAAGAATTGCAGCATGCACGTCGCTCCTTCGTGCAGTCTTCGTGATGGTTTACGTGCCTGTGTGACATTATCTAGTTCATCAAAAGCCCAAGACTTTTTGTATTTTTTTCCGTTCTTTCCCACAAGCCTCTGCCATGCCCATGCTCCCCTCCCCTGTCCTCGTACACGCTTTTAAGGCAAAATTCAGTGCTTCCATCTCTTTTTATCCGTCCGTGGTCCGGGCCTTCCAGGCTTGGCTGTCAGCTCTCTTGGAGTAACGATGGGCGCGTTCATCATGGTAACGATCTCTTCCAACTCTGCGGGGTCTCCTTTCTGTCTTCCCTGATCATTGCCGGAATGTTCCGCGCCACAGGGCCCAGAGATGAGGTCTTCGGTGTCCACACCGGACCCCGCCCAGCTGTTTGTTCAGCAAACGTCTGCAAAGACAGAGGCCGCTGTGCGTCCCCTTCAGGGCACGCTGCTCAACGACGTGAGCGCTCCCACCGGGTCAGGAAGAGTCGGCCCCGGTTCTATGCTCTTCGCCTCAAGTTTATCACAGAGGATTCGGGGTGCGCTGTCGGTGAACCCTGGCAGACTGGCAGGGAATTGTCTTCCCTCGTCCTGATTGCTGGAGTGCGAGCTCCTTGGGGCTGGGGATGGATGTCATTCCCTGCGGGAGCACTGCTAGTTCGGCAAACGCTCATTCCGACGCGGTGGACTTCACGGTCACACTTCGTAAATACCCCCTGGCCGCGCCACAGTGCCGGGGGTGTGACCGTTTGGGTGTGATCGGTGCAGGAACGCCCCGGCCTGGGTCTCGGGGGGGCCCGGGTCTCGGTGGGGCGTTCTGACTGTCGGGCGGGCATAGACTCCAAAGGGGCCATCTCCGAAATTCTGCCCATCAAGAGTGGAGGTGACATCAGTGGGGCGATCCCCAGCAGAGCTCGCCACTCTAAAAGGCGAATGAACGAGGCCGGGTTGCTGGAGTGGCCTCATCGACAGCCACGCAGCCAGCACGGAACCGGACACGGGGCGACCCCCTCCGCTGAGCTTGTCCGCCCTGAGCCGGACGCCCTGACGGAAGGGCGCTGTCCCCGGCAGGGCTGGCCTGACGCTGCTGACAGGTCCCCGCAGACGCAGAAGCAGCTGGCGCGCCCGAGTCCATCAGCCTTCCCCAGGTCGGAGGTGCGCGGGCCGGGGGCTTCCCGGAGTGTGTGCCACGGACCTCGCCCTGTGAGTCCTTTCTAAGCAGGGACTCGGTGGTCACAGCGCGTGGGACGGACGGCGTGCTGCTGGGACTGCGTGCTGGCGAGGGTGGCACAACCTCCTGAGTGCGCCGGACCGCACGCTTGAAACAGCGAGTCCGGCTCTCAGTTAACAGGAACAAATGTGCCAACAGGGTGTCAACTGAGTGCATCGCGGGGCCATTCGGCCCGGCCTGCTGCTTGTCGCCTTCGCCAGGGAGCCTTCCGGAAGCGCCGAGCTCGGCCGCGGAGGAGGGCCCGCCCCGTTGGTCATGAGTCCCTCACAGGGGGCAGCGTGCCAGGCAGCGTGCCACGAGTAGGACAGGCGGGGTCCCCGACCTGGCCTCCGGGGTCCTGCAGGGCGGACAGGCGGCTCTGCGGGCGCTTGCAAGGAAGTGGCACAGCTGTGACCCTGGGGCCGGGGCTCTTGACCGTGAACTTGGAGGGGAAGCAATGACATCTTGGTCGTCACCGGCTCCTGTTGCGGAGCTGGCGGGGGGTTCTTCCAGCGCTGGGGGTTGCTCGGTGCCTTCACAGGGACACAGGGAGTCGTGCGTTAGAATGGCGCCGTTTTCACGTGCTCGGTCCCTGCTTCGGCATGACGGTGTCCCTTTGGGATCCTCGGGATGTGACTGCATGTACTTCCAACGGATTCCAGTGGATTTGGTCGTTCACGAGCACTGCCTCACGGGGAAGGGCTCCCCGTCCTGGAAGCCTGGGGGTGGGGGGTCCCCGCAGCGGAGGGAGTGGGCGCACCTGAGCAGGCTGAGGGCTGACGGCGGAGCCCGGGGGGCCGCCCAGGGACCGTGGGAGTGAAGCTCGCGCTCCGGACGCAGCCGCAGGGCACACTGGGGCTCCTCGCGGCCACTCCTCAGCCGGCCCCAAAGACTCGCGTTGCCGGGTGTTGAGTGCCCGGCACGGCGGACAGAGTCCTGGGGTCCTGGGGGAAGGATGGCTTCCTCAGGAGGGACGGGGCCTTCTGCCCAGCTCCAGCTGGCCGGGCTGGCCGTCGCTGCTGGGAAAACGCTCCGGGGAGGGTCAGAGGGAGGCTGCCCCCGGCGGCTCTGAAGCCCACGGGGAGGGCTGGCCGCTCGGGGCGGGCGGGCGGGGCGGCGAGGACTGGGCCCACGCCCCGCGGCAGGAGCGGGCCAGGCGGGCGCCTTACGGATGGCGTGTCAGCCGCGGCCGGTCGTTCCTTGGTTTTATCGGTCTGTGTCGTAACCCTCATGTTACTTAAATGTAGTTCGGTGGTGTTTTTTATTACGGTTTCCTCTCCTTTTCCCCACGGCTGCTAATATTTCGTGTCGCAGCTCCCCACTCTCTGTTGTCACCCACTATCCATTACTGTCACCACCCTGCCAGGATGTCCTTGGAGGGACTCTTAATGGAGCCATCCTGGTTAAAGAAATTCAATGTGATTGAACTGCAGCGAAGAATCAAAATCGGAATCCCTGAAAGGGCTGAATAAGAACTAGGTATTAAGCATATTGGTTATTTATTACGGGCAGAAGGCAGGAAAACATTAGCATGTCCAAAGCTGTAAATTAATCATGGCTGGTGATAGGAGACCTGAAAAAGTCACCTCTATCTCTGTTAGCTCCGCTCCGTTATTCTTGGCGCGTAGCTGAGCCCCCACGTCTGTCCCCCCAGCTGGCTGGCTGCAGGCACAAAGGCGAGGGACTAAACCAGAAACAGAAGGCGACCCTCGCGTCACCTGATCAGAAGAGGGCAGCGGGGAAGGCAGGGCCTTCATGCGGGCGGACCCCCATTCCCGCGCGGCCGCGCGGCTCCCTAACCGGCCTCAGACGCGTCCCCTGCCGCCTCCAGACATTGGTCTCCAGTCCGTCCAGCGCGACGGACTCGAAACCTTCCTCACAGGGTCGTCACCGGGATCGAAGGAGGCGCTGCCTTGGCCTGTCTAGTCCCGGGGCCTTGTCACTCGCGAGGCTACCGGTGGGCCAGCATCGCATGCACACGCAGGTCCCGGCCCGCCTCGGGCCCCCCACCTGAGCACCCGCACTCAGCAGGCGCCCCAGGAGAACAGCAGACATTCGTGTTTGAGAAGCACAGACGCAGCGTCCTCGTACGTGGAGGGAATCTTCTAGTGAATTGGAGAAAGGGCGTCCCGTGTCATATGACCAGGAAAGACAGGCGTCCGCGCTGCCTGTTTGAGCTGGAAGGTACCCCGGGAGTCTTCGAACCTCCCCCTGTGCGGAGGCGGGAAGCGGGGTGCACGCCGGTACCGCGATGGCCGAGCCCGTGGGGGTGGCGTTCCAGTCCAGTGCTGTTGCGTGGAGGCCACCCCAAACCTCACGAGCCAGAGCAACGACCACAATTCGTTCAGCTCGTGACTCTGCGACTTGGGCAGAGCTTGGCTGTGCCCCAAGTACCATCAGCGAGGGCAGCTCACGGGGGCTGGGGTACCCCCTCCCGCAATGGCTGTCGGCTGGGGACATTGACTCCCCTCTGCCGTGGCCACTCCAGCTTCTGTCAGGTTGGTGGCTGCGTGTTAAGAGTTAGTGTCCCACGAGACAGGCAGTGGCCAGCCACGATCGTAAGGGTCCAGACACAGGCACAAGCGCGCCACCTCTTTCTACAGACCGAGTCGTCGCCCAGATTCAAGCGGGGAGACACGGGGCACAGTGCCCGGTGGGAGGCGTAGCACAGAGCCGGACGGTCATCCTGGCCACGGGCAGCCTTAGGAGGACTGGGGTTTAAACCTGGATTTGCTAGCACAGAGCTCTCTGCAACCCCAAGTCCGAACTCCCCTCTCGATTTCCCCCTGGGGAAACATTAGACCCTGTCAGCTTGGTTCTGCACAGAAATAAAAATCACCCCATCTGTTCGCACGATGGTGTGAGCAGCGCGCCCAGAGCCCGGACCGTCATCCTGGTCCCCGGGGATCCTCCCGGAGCTGTCATGCGGGACGTCTCAGCGACGGGAAGCCTGCTTTTCACAGCAGGGGGAGGTGGCAGCAGCTGCCCCTCCCCACCCCGCCCCGGGGCTCCCCGTCTCAGCACTGTGTCTCGGTGGACACAGCCCTGCGGTACTCACGACACCAGGCACCGAGCTTCGCCTGGCCCCGCTCACCCACGGCCGCCGGGGCCCGGCTCCGCCCTGGGCCGCGGGAGCTCCTGGGCGTCCTGGCTTCGTCCTCCCTGAGAGGTAGTGCGCATCCCTGGTTCAACGATGTCCCTTTAGGTTCATGGCAAGCTTAAGTACTGTTGAGGACGGAATCATTCACGTGTTGACACCCTGAGCCCTCGTGTGACGATATTTGGAGATGGCCCTTTAAGGAGGTAATGAAAGTGAGGACACGGCAGGGACCCGCGCACGCACAGGCAAGGCCACGTGAGGACACGCCAAGGAGGTGGCCGTCTGCCAGCCAGGAGGAGGGCCCTCACCAGAACGCAGCCCTGCTGACACCTTGACCTTGGACTTCCAGCCTCCAGAACCATGAGAAAACAAGGGTATCGTGTAGGCCCCCAGGCTGTGGTGTCCTGTCACAGCAGCCCAAGCTGGCTGAGACGGTGACCAACAGGGGACTGAGCACTTGCACCACCACCCAGCGTTCTTACGGACTCTGGAGCCCCTGGGTGGCAAAGGCATTCACGTGCAGAACCTGTCCCAGCTTGCCCCCCCCCCCCGCCGAATGCTCGCTTTCTTGTGTATAAACAGTGTGGCTTTTGAGACCTCCTTTCCGGGAGAGCCCCCCGACACACGCACACACACGCACGCGGATCCCTGACCCCCGGAGCTCCCCCCTTAGGAGAAGCTGTTTCCTACAGCCTGGAGAAGGCGGCAGGGCAGGCTGGCGGGTGTGTCAAGGTCAGAGTCACTGCTAAACCCGCAGCAGGACCCCCGGCTGAGGATCCGCTCTTGGCCCCGCTAATGGGTTCGTTCCTCCATGGAGACAGCACATAACTGGCCTCCTTCAAGGACCAAGGGCCAAGGCAGTTCTGACCTTGGCTCCCTGTGACGAGACTTTCCCCCTGGCACACCCTTCCTGCTCCCTGTAGCGTCAGCAAGTGTTGGGGGGGTGTCCCCCGAGTTTCCCGGAGTCTGCGGCTCTTCCCGATGCCTCTGGGTGGCTCGGGTACCAGCCCAGGATGGCCGCCAGAGACGCACACGCCTCCCAAGGCCCCCGAGCCGTGCCTCCTGCAATCCTGCGTCTGAGTGTGCGCGTCGCCTGCTCTGTTCAGTCTAATGCAGGAGGACATGCACGGGTGCCCTCCACGGCCTGGGCCCGCGCCCCCCGCCCCGCACCGTGCTGGCCGAGGTCCCCTGCTCTTCCCACGCAGACGGCTTCCCTGCTGCCTTTGTCACGTTACCGACTGTAGGGCCGTCGGTCCAATTTTGGACTCAGGATTCCGTTTCCTTCATGTAGTGCTTAACTGTCTACACAAAGCGTCTGCCGTGATGATTGTGGTTTTCCACTTAGCCTTGAAATGACGTCTACGCTGTACTCACAGACAAAGGTACGTAAGTTACAATGACGTAACACGTCCGTAAGTGTGTAATAACGAACACATGACCAGTGCAGGGGAACTTACGTATGGTATTCCCCCCGTGTTCTCCTTTTTTCCAAAGTGGTTCTGCCATCGGCCCTTGCCTTCCTGTCCGTGTTCGCGCTGGCTCGTTCCTACTGTGCCCAACTGGCCTTTTAGTATTTGCCTGGAGCGTCCCGACACCGCAGGTCAGTTTGGGCCTAACTCACGCCTCACGCGCGGCCCCCCGACTCCGGGAGGCGCCCCATCGCAGCATTTGATTTAGGGCTGCTTTCCTGCTCTCGTGATGCTTTGCAGTTATCAGCGTAGACACTCGGTACCTCCGTCCCATCGTTACATCCCCAGTCGTCCGTGTTTTCTCTTTAATGTTAGAGGGCTTTTTTTCGCATTTTGACATTGTCTCTTGCGTCCTTGCTGAATTAGTAAATGATTCTTAGTTACTGTCCATCCCAGGAGACGTCCTTCCCACAGGCGTGTCGTCCACACACGAGGCGTTTTGCCCCCGCCTCTCCCGTGTCCCGCTCCACCCCTCGCCTGTCCCTGCGCCCGCACGGCACCGAGGCGGCGCGGTGACCGGGACAGCACGTCTGCGGACAGCGGTCAGCAGGCTGGGGGCGGCCCTTCCTGTCCCGGTTTGCGGACAGGTTTCCGTAGAACGAGTGTTCAGTTTCGCCAGATGACTTGGGCAACGACTGAGATAATCCAATGGGTTTTTTTTACGTGATTAATTACGTCGGGGGACATCTGAACGTTGCACCAGCCTTGTACTCCTGGGATCGACAAGTGTTTCCATCAAACCCTTGAGAATATTGTTTTTTCAAAGGCATTTACACTGCAATTACCTTTCTCCATCCCGAACTGTTCTTCAAAAGAACGAAAACCAGGCCTGGCCGTTCCGTCCCACAGCTGGTGGGGTGACATGTCCCCGGACCCAACGCACTCAGTCCGCACACGAGTACACGCACGAGTGCGCACAACCTACCCCCCCGCGCCCCCGTGTAAACTATGAAAACTGCGGACACTGAAGGCACCAAGGCAACTAAAGCACGTGCCAAGTTTGCTGCAGAAAGTGCTCCAACCACGATGTATCGACGCGTCGCATGAAACATTCTTTCCAGGGCAGGTGACAGGAATGAAGTTGATGTGCCAGCAACACGTCACGGCACGCTGGAGCACCTGGGGCTCGCTAGCAAGTCCGGAACGAAGTGAGGGCCATGTTGGGGCTCCGTTACCCAGCGTGTGAGGCGGGAGCGTGGCACGTGTGACAAGCCAGGGTTCTAGAAAACGCAGAAGGGGGTGAGCAGGCAACTCAACACCCGCATCTGCCACGGTGAGTCCTGCATCCCAGCTGAGCTTCTCGACATGCGTGAGCCCCTGGAGAGCGTGTCCACGCGCAGGCTCCGATTCCAGGGGTCTCAGGTGAGGCCCGAGGGGCCCACACACGGCAGTGCGGTCGGTGAGGAACTGGGTGTGAGCCAGGGCTCCCGTAGGACAGTCCTCACGAGGGCACAGGCAATGCTTGTGGCACACGGGAGACCACGGCGCTCAGCCCAGGACGTGGAGAGAAGAGGGTGTGATCTGCACAAACTTCGTTCACCTGGAACATTTCCCCCTCGAAGCCAGCTGTACCTGTTGGGGCTGACAGTTACCCCCGAGGGAGGTCAGGCTCCAGCACCCCAGAAACCTCAGCCGTGACCCTTGGAGAATCCCCCCCAGGGCCACAAGGGGCCAGAGCACGAGCTGTCCCTGCCTGCTCAGGAGCCGATGCCGCGGAGTGGCCACGCACTTCCACTGGAAACCAAGGGAACGACCCCGAAACGCTCTCCTGCCTTCTGCCATACACGCCTTTCTGGAACAGTCTCTGGGCGCCCTGACCGCCGAGTAAGGCCGACGTCTGATGCTGCGGACCCTGAGGCGGGCGCGGGGCTCGCGGTCGTGCCTGGCGCCTGCTCCCGCGCACACACGCAGGCCACGTCCTCGCCCTGTCCGCACACGCGTGCGTGGTAGACTGTGACACGTGGGACACACGGGTGACGTCAGCGTCATTTCACTGCCAACCGCGTGGCCTGGGTCCTTCCTGTCGCGTTTAGGAAATGAACGGTCCTGTTTTAACTCCAGCGTCGGGGATGACGCTCGGGGCAGGGTTAGGGCTCCAGGTCACAGCGCGTCCCGGACTCGAGGTCTGACCAGTGAACTCATGCAAGGGTGACGATGACGAACGCTCCCCCAGCGGAGCGCCTGCTCCCGTCCGTGGGCTCTAGAAGCGCTTCCAGCCACCACGCAAGTCCCGCCCGCCGTGGGCACTGTGAGGCCTGTTCCCCACAGAACCCGTTCAGAGTCCTACTTAGCGCGGCCGAGGCCGAGGGCAGCTGGGGGCACAGGGTGGGTGCTGAGCGTCGGGTCTCGTGCAGCGTGAAGACCACCAAGGCGGTCACCGCTGACGTCCGGTGGCGGGCAGGGTCCCGGGGGTCTCTCCAGCTCGTGTGGCTCTTCCTTCAGCTCCTTTGCAAAGACTCTGAACTCTTCCCGATCTTTCTCTCCTCCTGTGCGGGCTGGGAGGTGCAGAGAAAAGGCAGAGCCGGCGCTGACCAGGCACGTCCGCAGACGGCGGCCCGGACGTCGGACCCACGTCCGCCGCTCTGCCCAGGCCTCCAGGCCGCGGGGCTGCCGCTCAGGCTCTGCAAGGACCCGGCAGGGGTGGGGACGTGAGAGTTAACAGGGCCTCGGGTTCTGTCTCACAGGGGCGGGCTCCCCCTCTCTGCACGTCCGCAGGCTGGCTGCCACCGCGACTTCATTAGCCGCAAGCTGCTAATTAAATTTCATATTTATGATCAGAAAATAAAATCACTGGACCTTTCTGAAACAGGGTTTTATGAGTGTGGGCTCCAGCAGCTGAGTCAGCAGTCAAGGGCCTGCACGGCTCAGAGCTGGGGTCTCGAGGCGCAGATAAATAACACAGATCACTCCGGGCTGGAGGGACCCCAGGGCCAGGGCAGCCTGGACCTGAGCTGGGGTCGGGCTTCGGCCACACAGGCCCAGTGCCCCGGTGGCAGGGGCGCATGTGGAGCCCCTCCCAGGTCCCTCGGTCTGGAAGGCCGTGGGGCTGGGCTCGCACACCGAAGCCCCGCGTCCGGGGTCTGTGTCCTCTACAGGGTCACCAGGCTCTGCGGGGCTGTCGTACTGCGGAGCCAGCCCGGCTGGCTTCTCTTTCTGCTGCCACACTAGAGCCACCCTTCGGCCACCAGCTCAGACTCCGGCCCCATGGCATGTGCATGCCAGAAGCACCCAGATGCCTCTTCCTTCCCCGCTGGGGTCTCGGAGCACCCCATCCTCCGTGGCCTTAAGTGACCCCCCTCCCCTCAGCAGTTGCCTGTCAGAATGAGGCTCCTTCGGCCCCTCGATGGTGGCATTGTCCCCCGTGTGACAAGCCCGATGGGGTCGCCTCCGCCAGTGACGGGGGATTGCACCAGCTAAGCTTTGGTCTCTCCGACGGGCAGTGTCGTAGAATCCTGGAGTTGGAAGGGACTTCACAGCTTCCTGGGTCGGCCACCACCGCCCAGCCCACGCACGGCTGGACGTCTTTCCCCCGAGCCCCCCTGGCCGGGCAGCTCTCCTCACTGGCTCTTGGTGGTTTACGCCTCCTGAGGTCACTGCCACCGTCTCTCCTGCCTGACCTTGGAAGGACCAGCTTGCTCCAAGGGAAGAGGAGAACAGTGGGGGCGATGGGAAGGTCGTGTGTGGGGGTATGCGAAGACCAGGGTCTCCCTGCGTGTCCCCTACCTCCGTCCAGGGCCCTGTTGCATGTAACGCCTCCCCTCTGGACCCTGTCCTGAAGCAGGGAGGCCAAGGTGACCTCCCCTGGGCGGCCATCAGAGACGACAGGACAGGATGCACACAGAGGGCCCGCTGCTGCACGGGGCAGGCCTGCGCCCTTCGTGAAGCCCTGTAACCCTGGTTGGCCTCGTGGGACTCGTGCTCCCCCAGATGAGTCGGAGTCGTGTGCCTGGTGGGGCGGGGGCGGGGCACCCAAAACACGCTTGGAAGCCAGAGGTCTGAAGCATGGGGGACATCAAGGCAGGGCCTGCTCCCTCCACACGTGCATCTGCAAAGACCGTATTTCTGAATATGGTCACTTTCTGGGCCCCCAGGTGGACGTGGGTTTCGGGGGTCGCTATTGACCCCAGGGCACATGGGGAGGGGGTCAAAGGGTGGGAGGCCCAGCTACAGGGGGAGGCGCCAGGTGTGAGGCGGGGAGCGTGGGGTGCAAAGGAAAGGGCTGTATCACCACTCAGTGAGCGCAGGGCCTGGAGTGACGAAGCCCAAGGCCCAGGTGTTGACAAGGAGGGGGAACAGGACTGGTCACCACTCCTGCTGCCAGGGAGGGTGAGGGCCACTTTGCAGAGCCATGTGATGGCTTCTTACAAGGTCACGCACACGCCTACCGTGCAACCCAGCAGTCCTGGTCCTAGGTGTGGCCACACGTGCACAGGCGAAGGTCTGTACTACAACGTCCCAATACGTGAATTCGCACAGCCACCCCAATGTCCATCTGCAGGTGAATGACAAGCCCACTGGTCCAGACATCAAGGGGACGAAGGGGACAAGCTGCTAACATGGCACAGACGGGGCTCTGCGAGGCACTAGACCCCAAGTCAGGCTGCTGGGTGCAGGAAGGGGCAAACCTGATAAAAGTCAGGGGTGGGGCATGGGCTAGGAAGGGCCACAAAGGAACATTCTGGGGTATGGGCCATGCTGCGTTTCTTCCTTGGGGCCTTGGTTTCAGGAGTGAAATGTACACTTGGGGTGCATGCAGCCCCCTGACCATACCGGCACTCCTTAGAGGAGAGGGGTCAGGATGTGCCTCCGGTGCATGCGGGCTGTGGGGGGACAGGGACTGGGCTAGGACGGACATGTAGGCCATGCATGCAGGGTGCAGGGTGACAGTGTCAGTCATATGGGACTGGAGGGCCCAGGCAGGTTTCTAGGAAAGGGGTGGGGACCCCGGACATGTGCAGGAAGCTCAGTCTCCCTGCCTTGGCTCCTGACTCTCTTCCTGACAGCTGTGCTGGCCCCACCCGGTCTACACCACAGGACTGTGGGGTACGGTGACCAGCTCCTTGCTGTGGTGGTGGGGTAGGTGCGGGGAGGCGTTGGGAGGAAGGGCACATGAGGACCTGTTTAGCTCTGGGCGCCTCGGTGTGAAGCTTTCAGAAGCATCTTCCAGGAATGTTCTAGGCCTAACACTTCCTGCCAGCCAGCCTTCTCCTTGGAGCAGTTCAGTCAGGGGACCGTGGCCTCCTGGGCAAGGCCCGTCACAGTGGCAGGGCCAGCGGGACAAGCAGCTCTGGAGTGACGCCTGGCTCCCGCCCTCCAGTGCCGGACGGCCCCCGTCCCCCACAGCTCCCCTCCCCCCCACCAGCCTCCCACCGCCGTAGAGTCAGCCACAGACTCCGCTCAGAACAGAAATGAAAAGGGAAGTGTGGCAGCCCACCCCGGTCCCCACCCCTGCCCCTGCTAAAAGCAGAGGTGGTTTCTGAGCAGGGTGCAGCGTGGGCTTCCGGGGCAGGCCGTGCGTAGCCTGGGCGGCACAGAATGGGGCCGGGGCCCGAGACGGCACACAGACGACACCCACTAGTGGGTTTGGACCAACGCTCCTGGTCTGATGGGCTGGCCTCTGACCTGGTGCTGACGGAGGACAGTGCCAAGGGTTGAGTGCAAAGAGGGGGTTCCCAGTGAGCGAGCGAGGTGACCCCGGCCCCAGCTGGCTGGAGAGGAGGTGGGGGCAGTGGCCGTGCCCAGCACCCGAGGCCCTGGCCTTTTTCGGGAGCTCACGGCCCCAGAGCTTTGCAGTCCCAGGCAGCAGCTTCCACCAGCCCGTCGGAGGTTTGTGAAGACCCCGCGTGCAGAGGAGCAAGCCTGTTGTGCAGCGTCGCCCAACAGCTCGCCCACAAGCACAATGCAACGGGAAGGGCATGTTGTAGCTGAACCAGGAGGAAGACCTTGATCCGCAATTCCGGGAGGAAAGGCTCACGAGGCAGGCAGAAGGACCAGGCCCCCAAGGGGAAGCAAATCTCCCACCAGGAAGCATCTGAGAAGGCTCCTGGTTTCCTAATGCAATGCTTCCGGAAGCCATGAAGTCCTGTGGGCTTGAAGGACCCCTTGCAGCCCCTCATCCCCGGGGGTGGGGGGGGTGTCTTTTGCTTATTAGAGATGCGGTCTATGTTTCGGGAGTTGCCCAGGCACGTGCAGGCATCCTTTAAGATGAGAAACGAGTGATAAATGCCTGGGGTGTCGAAGCCACCCAGCAGGTAACACTCTTTAATGCAGAAACTTCACCGTGGGCCAGACGAGGCCCCAGCCTTGACCTTGGGGACCGGCCCTCCAGCCTGGCTCCCTACAGAGCTCCGCCCATGGAGGCACAAGGGATAAATGACCATAGAAGCAGCCCCGTGGCCCCTGGGTGCAGTTATTTTGGGGGGTACCTTATTTAATCACTGGCAATGGTTATCATTTGGCCTCGCCCCCAGCCCCACCGCCAACAGGAAACGGCTTTGCAGTGGCAGCTGGTTCATAAGCTTCCGCTTACGTGGCAAGAAGCTGGCGCTTGTTTCTGGGTATCAGGAACCCCCAGTTCCATTCAGGGACGAGGCAAAGTGTTTCCATCACAGCTGTGTAGGACGCCCGAAACACGGCCAGAAACACACGCCTCATGGTGTAGGCGCCTGGTAACAGAGAAAGTGAAAAGGAATGCCCACCAGCCTCCTACCCAGCGGGCGCGTCTAGACGCGTTGGCACAAGACATCCTTAGCTGGGCTGTTTGGAGATGTTTTGCGACAGTCCCCCGACTCCCAGCCCTACTGGGAGTCACTCATGTCCGTGCAAGTTGCTGCCATTCTCAGGGGTGCTCAGGGGGACGGGGACAGACATGGAGGCTGAGATGGTCCCCCTCCCCTACCAGACCCAGCAAGCTTCTCACTCTCCCCTCCCCTCCCCTCCTCTGCCCTCTCCTCCCCTCCCCCTCTCC
>PVJL010017787.1:0-17416 GCA_004026885.1 Lyroderma lyra
ACACACACACACACACACACACACACACACACACACGGTGGTGCTGGCTGCTTCTCTCCCAGGTCTGGGCTGTCCACTGTGAACCAGTGTCATGCTCGCCTCTGACCACTGGGTGGCAGGAGCAAAGTGGTGTGACTCCGGCGTGCTGGCTGGGACACTCAGGTGTATGAATTCTGATCCAGGAGCAAACCGAAACAGAAAACCGGCCCTCGCACAAGACAGGTAGGAATGATGGTCTCCGAGAGGAAGGAATCCAGTTCCTGAGGTTTACTGAGAGCGCCGGCATCGATGTCTGCCTGACGCAGCAGCACGGTCCGGTGCTGGACACCTCCGCCTCGGTGCTCTGAGTCTGGGCAGATTACAACGAAGGCGGACTGTGAGCTGACTTGGATAAAAGACGGCGTGCGGGACCCAACAGGAAAGTGAGAAAAAAGTGAAAAACAACGGGAGCACGGATAAAACTTGGAGGATACCACGCCCAGTGAAGGGAGCCAGTCACAAGGCCACTACCGGACGGCTCCATTAACGGGAATCTACAGAGGTAGAAAGCAGACCAGCGGCTGGGGGCTGCGGGGAGATGAGGACTGCGTGCTAATGGGTAGGGGGTTTCCTTCTGAGCTAAGGAAAATGTTCTGGAATTTGGGTGACAGTGGCACAGCCTGGCGAATACACTGAAAATCACTGAATTATGCACTTTAAATGGGTGGATTGCATGGTATGTGATGTATCTCAATAAAGCTATTAGGAGCCAATATTTATTGAACATTTCTACGTGCAGGTGTTCAACGGGCTGTGGATACAGCCACAAACAAAACAAACAAGAACCCCTGCCCCACGTTCCCGTGGGACACCCGCCCAGCCTACGAGATACACAAGTAGAAGAAGTGGGTGTTACGTGGTAAGACGTTCCGACAACGACCAGTGAAAGGACACAGGGAGTCAGGAAGGCCAGCCCCACTGAGGAGGGAGATTTTTAACGCTTGAGGTACAGTACATGCCCCATAAAATTTCCCATCTCCACCGCGGTGAAGTGTGCAGCTCAGTGCAGTTACGGACATCCTAATGTTGGCCGGCCGGCCGCACCGCCCACCCGCGCAACGCCCTTCATCCCGTAAAACTGAGACTGTGCACCCGTTGGGCAATCCCTCCCACTTCTCCCTCCCCTTCCCCCTGATGCCTTCCTTCCTTCTGCCTCTGCGGTTCTGACTGCTCCTAGTACTCACAAGCACTCGTGGAGGCGGAGTCATACAGTCCTGTCCTTTTGTGACTGGCGGGTTTCACTTCGCCTCCTGTCCTCCAGGTTCACGCCTGCTGTAGCGTGGGCCACCGCTTCCTTCCTTTTGAAGGCTGGATGGTATTCCATTGTATAGATGGACCACGTTTGTCCACTCATCTGTTAATGGGCACTTGGGTGGCTTCCGCGCATAGTGCATAGTGCTGCTGTGAACACGGGTGTACAACTGTCTCTCCGAGACCCTGCTCTCAATTCTTTGAGTATATACGAGTGTAGCCAGAAGTGGAGTTGCTGGATGATGTAGTAATTCTATTTTTAATTTTTTGAGAAACGGCCATGTTGTTTCCCACAGTGGTGGTACCATTTCACATTTCCATGAAGACTTCCCATTTCTTCACATCCTCGCCAACATTTCTTTTCTTCTTTTTCAAAATAGCGGCCATCCTAGCAGGTGTGAGTTGCGCTTCCTTAATGGTCAGTGACGGTGAGCATCTCTCTATGTGCTTCTGGACCATCTGTGTGTATCCTCTGGAGAAATGTCTTTTCAAGTCCTTTGCCCATTTTTAAATTAGGTTGTTTATTTTCTTGTTGTTGAGTTTCAGGAGTTCTCTCTCTATTCTGGATATTAAACCCTCATCAGATATATGATTTGAAAATATCATCTCCTATTCTGCGGGTTGCCTTTTTACTCTGTTGATATTGTCCTTTAATGCAAAAAACTTTTTAAATTTTCATTAAGTCCAATTTGTCTATTTTTTTCTTTTGTTTCTTGTGCATGTAGTATCATATCCAAGAATTCATACCAAATCCAATGTTTTCTTCTAATAGTTTCATAGTTTTTAAGTCTTACATTCAAATCTGTAAACTACTTTGTTAATTTTTGTACATGGCAGGATGAGTCTCACTTCATTTTCTCACGTGGATATCCAGTGTTCTCAACACTATGCATTGAAAAGCCTGTCCTTTCTCCAGTGAAAGTGCTTGGCATCCTTGTCAAAAATTTTGACCCGATGTGTGAGAGTTTATTTCTGGGCTCTCTATTCTTTTCTGTGTCTTTTCTCTAGGTGTCTCTTTCTGCCAATGCACACTTTTGATTACTGTAGTTTTGTGATAAGTTTTGAAATCAGGAAGCGTGAGTCCTCAAGGTTGTTTTGGCTATTTAGGGTCGCTCGAGATTCCACATGAACTTTAGGATAATTTTTTCTATTTTTGCAAAAAAACATCTTTGGGCTGTTAAAAAGAATTGCATTGAATTTGTTGATCACTTTAGGCAGTACTCCCATCTTAGCAATTTTAAGTCTCTCAATTTGTGAACACAGGATGTGTTTCTATTTACTTATGTCTTCCTTCATTTCTTTCAGCAAAGTTTTGTAGTTTTCTTTCATGGTACGAGTCTTTTATCTTTTTGGTTAAATTGAAGTATTTTATTCTTTTTGATGCTATTATAAATGGAATTATTTTTTGTAATTTCCTTTTCAAATTATTCCTGGTTAGTGTGCAGAAATGCAACTGACATTTTTTGTGTGTGTCGACTTTGTATCCTGCTACTCTGCTGAATTCATCGATTAGTTATAACAGTTATTTCTGGAGTTTTCAGGATATTCTACATATAAAACATATCACCTGGGTGATATGTTTTACTTTTTTCTTTCCAATTTGGATGGCTTTTTTTTTTTTTTTTTTTTTTTTTTTTTTTTTTTTTTTTTTTTTTTTTTTTTTTTTTTTTTTTTTTTTTGCCTAATTGCTATGGCTTAGACTTCCAGTACTGTATTGAATAGAAGTGGCAGAAGTGAACATCCTTGTATTATTCCTGACCTTAGAGGAGAGGCTCTCAGACTCTCACCATCGAGTACAATGTTTGTTGGGAGTTTTTCATTTATGACTTACATTATGAGGTAGTTTCCTACTGTTCCTAGTGTGATGAGTGTTTTTATCATGAAAGAGTGTTGCATTTTGTAACTTTTTTGTATCAGTTGAGATGATCATGTGGTTCCCCCCCACACCCTTCATTTTAGTAATGTAGTGGCTTACATTAATCCATTTCGTATGTGGAATCATCCTTGCATTCCAGGAATAAATTCCACTTGGTCATAGTGTATAATCCTTTTAACATGTTGCTGAATTGTGTTTTCTACTATTTGGTGAGGATTTTTGCACCAATAGTCATAAAGGATATTGGTCTATAGTTTTCTCACAGTGTCTTAGGCTTTGGTCAGGGCCTCACAGAATGAGTCAGGAAGTGTTCCCTCCCCTTCAGTTTTTTTAAGAAGTTTGAGAAACAGTGGTGACAATTATTCTTTAAACACTTGGTAGAATTCATGAGTGAAGCCATCAGATTCAGGGCTTTTATTTCTTGGGGGATTTTAAACTACTGATTCAAGCTCCAAACTAGTTACAGTTCTATTTAGATTTTCTACTTCTCCATGATTTATTCTTGCTAAGTTTTGTGTTTCTAGAAATTCTTCCATTTCACCTAAGTTATTCAATTTGTTGGTGTACAAGTTTTCATAGAATTCCTTTATAATCACTTTTATTCTGTAGAATCAATTGTAATGTCCCCATTTTCATTTCCGATTTATTAACCTGAGTCTTTTCTCTTTTTTTTTCTTAATCCATATAGCTAAAGGTTTGTCAATTTTGTTGATCTTTGTTAAGAACCAACTTTTGGTTTCACTACTGTCCCTATTACTTCTCTGATGTTTCGTTTATCTCTGCTCTAATCTTTATTATTTCCTTCCTTTTGCTAACTTTGAGAGTTTAGTTTGTTCTTCCTTTTCTAGTTTCTTAAGTTGTAAAGTTAGGTTGCTCATTTTAGATCCCCTTTTCAAAAAAATTTAAGTGTATATAGCCACAAATTTCCCCCTTAGCACTGCTTTTGCTGCATCCCATAAGTTTTGGTATGTTGTAGTTTTGGTATGTTTGTGTTCATTCACCTCTAAGTGTTTTCTTATTTCCCTATGGTTTCTTCTTTGAACGATTGGTTCTTTAAGAGTGTATGTTTAACTTCCACAAATTTGTGAATTTTCCAGTTTAATTCTGTTATTGATTTCTAACTTCATCCTGTTGTGGTTGGGAAAGATTCTATGTATGATATCTAACTTTTAAAATCTATTGACACTTAATTTGTGGCCTCACATATGGTCTATCCTATAAAATGTGTACTTCAGAAGAACGTGTATGCTATTGTTGGGTGGAGTGTTCTGCATATGGTGTTAAATCATGTTGGTTTATTTATTATGTTAAGTGTTCTATTTCTTATTTTCTGTCTGATTATTCTATCCATTATTTAGAGTGGGGTGTTGAAGTCCCCAACTTTTAGAACTATCAATTTCTTCCTTAAATTCTGTGAGTTTTTGCTTCATGTATTTTTCAGTTTTCTATTAGGTGCATAAATGTTTATAATTGCTACATCTTCTCACTGTGCCAAACCTTTTATTAATACATAATGTCCCTGTTTGTGTCCTGTAAACGGTTTTGATTAAAGTCTATTTTGTGTATGCTATTAGTAGTCACCTCTGCTCTCTTTGGTATTTGCATGTATATCTTTTTCCATCCTTTCACTTTCAATCTATTTATGTCTTTGGATCTAAAGTGAGTCTCTTATTGACAGCATGTGATTGGATCATATGTTTGTATCCATTCTGCTAATCTATGTATTTTGACTGGAAAGTTTGATCCATTTACATTTAAAGTAATTACAGATAAGGAGAGACTTTTGCTATTTGTATTCTACATGTCTTATTGCCTTTCTGTCCCTCACATCTTACATTAGTCTTCTTTTGTGTTTAGTTGATCTTTTTTGTAGTGAAACATTTAAATCCTTTCTCATTTCCTTTTGTGTATAGTCTATAGCTATTTCCTTTGTGTGTATCATGGGAACTACATTTAACATCCTAAAGTTATAACACTAATTTGAATTTCTATTCAATTTGTTGGTGTACAAGTTTTCATAGAATTCCTTTATAATCACTTTTATTCTGTAGAATCAATTGTAATGTCCCCATTTTCATTAGGATGTCCATAACTGCACTGAGCTGCACACTTCACCGCGGTGGAGATGGGAAATTTTATGGGGCATGTACTGTACCTCAAGCGTTAAAAATCTCCCTCCTCAGTGAGGCTGGCCTTCCTGACTCCCTGTGTCCTTGGTCTGTCCAGTTAAAAGGAAGGGTAAGGAGAGTCATCCTAGCAACAGGTGGGAGTCACCCCTCACCACTCAGGCTTCCTGCTCAGGTAGGTATTGGTGAAACAAGATTATCACAGCTGCTCAGGCACACATTAATCAACAACCAACACCCTGCTCTGTGCCAGGCCCCAGGCGTGGCATGGGGCATAATGAATGAATCATTCTCACTTTGCTACCAACGGGGTTTGAATGAACATCTGCATGAAGACACAGTGTGTTGCAAACACAGTATTTCTTTCTACATCTTTCCCCACTTCTTACCTTCAGAATAAATCTTTAAGTAGAGCATTATCAAATTCTTTACAGATGCAGGCTACACAAAGCATTCTCATTGTCTGTCATAAATACAATAGCTTTTAAAATCTTTAACACAACTTACGGGCATGTTTCCTCCCATAAATCTAGGCTGCCTGTCTCAGAGCAAATTCTGCTTTTCAAGCAGTTTTACAGCTAAGTCCTCCCACATAATTTGTAATAGTTTCTTTACAAAGAACATGAAGCTAACTATGATCCTTTACTGACTTACAGCATTTGCCACTTTGCTGTTTTTAGAATCCTTATCCCTTTCAAGTGGAGTTCTAAAAATACCAGTTAAGCCACCAACTAATTTCTAATCCTTGCTCCTATTAATATTGACAGATGGGCAGTTCATGTCCAGGCTTTTGTCCTAGCTTGATTAAGCAGTCCTCATCTTTTCCTGACAATTTGATTGTTGACAGTATGACCAATACTGATTGGAACACCAGGCAAGAAGGTATTCTTACATACAGAGGTCCTGAGACCGGCTTAGCTACAGAAAGCCCTTCAGGTAACTATTCTACATCCCCCCGCCCCATTTTCTCTTTGAGCAAGAAACCACAATTCTTATCCCAAGTGGGGGGTTAATATTTTCAAATACAGGTTATTTTTAAATTCTCCACTGTCAGCATTCTGCATAGTACAGAGAGACAGGCCTCCAGATTTTGTTATTCGCTGAAAAGGTCCCCTAACAGCGAGGTGGCCTGGGCCAGCCGTGTAACCTTGGGCCTCACCTATGCATGGAGATGACTTCTCTGCTCCATAGGGGTGCACCGAACCCTTTGGGACCAAGGTTCATTCCCCCAGCTGTGTCCCTCCCCAAGGGAACTGACCCGGGCTAAAGGGAGCCTCCTCACCCAAGGCTACACTCCTTTTCAGGGGAGCCCACATGGGACAACCAGTTGAAGAGGGGTGCAGTGGCCCAGCCCCTTTGCCTCAATGGGCATGGCTGTGAAGGGCACCCCAGCTCCAGAACCCCGAGTGTGCACTCTGCTGTGGCCACACTGTACTTCAGCTTCCCCCTCAGCCCTGCCCCGCTCCTGTTCTTACAGGTGTGCTCATGGCCAGACCCCTCAGTAAGCCCCTGCACACAGCCTCTGAGTCTGTTTCCAGGGAAGGTCAGCGGACACCCCGCGTGACCCCAGAAGTCAACTCTACAGTGGGACCCCTGAGCCGGATCACCTGCCAGCTGACAGTGAGGCTGTTGTGAGGAGCCTCCACTGGAGTTGTAGGTTGAGCTCCGACAATCCCTGACATTCGTAGTGAAACATGTTCAAGCTTTTAACGCTCTGGTTTCAGGACTTTCCAAAGAGCTACAGTAATCACGGCAGCGAAGTGTTAGAGTAGACAAACAGGTCAATGAGCAGAACAGAGAGCCCAGAGAGAGACCCACACAGATGTAATCAGCTGATCTCTGCTATAGGCACAACGGCAATTTAGTGGAGAAGAACAGTGTTTTCAACAAACGGTGCTGGACGTCCACATGCAAAACAATATACAGATACAGACTTCACACCTTTTACAAAACTTAACTCAAAATGCATCGTAACTTAAAATCACCTCATTGTAAAATGCAAAAGAAAACTTTTAGAAAGAAACATAGGAGAAACTCTCTAGGTTACTTTGGGTTGGGCAATGAAATTTTTAATACAACACCAAAAACATGATCTATGAAAGAAAATCACACTGAGTTAGACTTTATTAAAATTGAAAACTGCTAGTAAAGATACAGAGCAACAGGGGGTCTCCTCACGGCTGGAGGAAGGCAGCTCAGCGGTGCCCCACAAAGCTCAGCACGCTCTCACCGTCAGACACAGCAACTGTGCTCCTGAGCACTTACCTGACGGGGCTGCAAGCACACATGCACACCAACGCCTGCACACAGACGTGTACAGCAGCTTTATCCACAATCACCAGAACTCAGGACAACCCAGATGTCCTCCAGTAGGTGACGGACAAATAAACTGTGCTCCATCCCGACGGTGGACTGTTACTCAGCGCTAAGAGGCGACGAGCTCTTGGCCGTGAAAAGGCACGGAGGAGCCTTAAGTGCATGCTACTGACTGGAAAGAGCCCATCTGAGAAGGCTGTGTGTGTGAGTCCCACTCTGACATTTTGGGGACAGTAACAGATCGGGGGTTGCCAAGGGTTTCAGGGGGAAGGATGAGCAGACGAAGCATTGGGGAGTCCAAGAATACTGTGCCATCCCTCCGAGGGACCAGTCGGCTGGTCTCGGGAAGGGCCTGAAGCTCCTCTGGACTGTGGGCGACACACACACACTAGGTGTGGGTTTGCTTGGCCTGCGATGCAGCCTCCCTCAGCAGCACAGCTGTGCAAGGGACACAGAGTGTTCGATGCACAGACACGGGTCCCACGTCACAGCAAAGGAGGTGTGGCCTGTCCCACAGCACATCACCCTGAAGCCACTGCCCTGCTGAATGGCCTCTCAAAGACGTGTTTGGAGCTGATACCCAGCGTGTGCCCTGTGCTCTAGGAATTCTGGGGTCCCCAGGCCCAACACAGTGACTATGACACGGTATAATAAATGCTGACTAATTATTTTTAAGTTGTCAAGGTCAAGGGACGCCAACTCACTAGACCACAGAGGTCCCCCATGTGTTGGATTATCCTGGGGTATAGTCAGCACAGTAACAGAAATATGTGCTTGTTTTTGGGACCAGAAGACGAGGGCTGTCTGGAAACAATCCAGCCACACGTGCCTCTGTTTCACATTCCATGGCCGGACACTTTCCGGAGAGCCCTCGTGTTTGCTTAGACAGAGAAGAGGGGAAGGGGTCCAGACAGAGGGAGAATGTTTCCGAGGAGCCAAGTCGGGGAGCCCGGAGAGGCTCGGCACTGCCTACGCTGAGGGTGCAAGCTTCTGCCTCTCCGAGACAACCTGGGTCCTCGGCGTGCCACGCCGGGCGTCCTCACTGAGCCCACAACAGGTCTCCCACCAAAACGGCGCCGTGGCCCGTTCTGCTGTGTCATGAGCTGCCTGCCTGCTGACACGCCCGGAAATGGCGCCTTTGCATTATACAGCTGTACGTCACTCTATTCCAGTTTCCACAAAGCACAGGGAAGCCAAAAAGGACAATATGGCAGCACTGTCGGTGAGAATTTGGGCTGCAATGAGCACGTGTCGCAGTCTTTTCTGCTCTTTCACACAAGTTCACGTGGCGAATTTGCTGTAGAGGAGTCATTCTCCTAGGGCCGGCTGACACGGTCTCCGGGCGTTTCTATCTCACTGCTGTCCATCAGGTTAGGCCCCCCTTGCCCATGTGAACAAGATACTCCCCAGCTGAGGGTGCTGAGACCCTAGATGCTGGCTGCTGTGGGGTCAGTTTGAGAGGCAAGGAGGAGGAGCAGTCGTGCTCCTGGCCAGCACAGCGTCCCTGCCGCACTGGGGCATGGGGGGGCAGCGTCCACCCCCTGACTGAGGCGTCCCTCCTGCCATGGAAGGAGGGAGTGCGAGCCCAGCCAAGGGAGTGCATGCAGCCCTTGTCCCGGGGCTGAGTCCAGCCCGCCTTCCTGCCCTTCCTCCCCCAGAGTCAGCACCCCCGCTGCGACCTCTGCTGCCTTCCTGTCCTTCCTCCCCCAGAGCCTGCACCCCCGGAGACGCTGCAGGGTGGCAGCATGTGGTCCTCGCTTCTCTTTGCTTCGAATCTGCTGCCTACAAGGCCTGCTCTCTGTTCTCAGGAACCAAATTCCTCCCCACTTTTATGCCCCCGGAGAAGTTAAAAGGTGGCTGCTTTTAGTGTTTATTCTCTTCCTGGGCCTCACAGAGGAGAGATTCCTGTCTCATCTCAAATGCTGAGAGCACGCTGAGAATATTCGAGGCACAAATGCTGGCTATACTCCTTTTGTATGTCAGTAACAGAATACTGATTCTTACTCAGAAAGGTGAGGTTTTTCTTTTAAGAACAAGCAGCTGTGACCTGCACACCCACGCTCAGAGCATCGTTGTTCACAATGGCCAAGTGGGGGAAACCACGTACGTGTCCACTGACAGATGAGTGGATAAGCAAAACGCGGTCCATCCATACCACAGACATAAGAGCCTTACAAAGGAGGGAATTCAGACGCCCACTACAATGTGGACGAACTCTGAGGACGTTACGCTGAGTGAAATAAATCGCTCACAAAAGGGCATGTGCCATGTGACTCCACTTATCTGAGGTCCCTGGAGGAATCCGATCACAGACACAGGAAGGAAAAGGGGTGTGAGGGGCTGTGGGAGGGGAAGGGGCAGAGTCTCAGCTTTGCAGGATGGGAAGCTCTGGAGATGCTGCACAACAGTGAGCACAGGTAGCACTGCTGTGCTGCACACTTAATGGTTAAGAGGGAGCGTGTGTGTGTGTGTGTGTGTTACCACAATAAAACAACACAAACCCCCAAGTAACCACATGCTGTTGGTGTGACTTGCCTACCAATGACCAGCAAACAGTCACATCTGCTTCCTGTGTTTACCACGTAGCAAGCGATGTATCACATACCGGCTGACGTGAACGGCAGAGCTGCAGTCAGAGCAGCTCCGCACGCCGCCCCGCGCTCCGGACAGATAACCTATGTTTGACTCGCCCTTCGAGCGCACACACGCGCACACACACGCTCCGTTGGCTCGGTCAGGAGAAAACTCGGCCTCTCCACCGTGTGACAAACATCAAGGTGTCACGTGGGCGATTTCACGCAGGGCGCACGGTTCCGCCCTCCACAAGCTTCTGGCTGACGCCCGTTTAGTCCGGCCAAAGCCAGCGCTTTCGAACAATGGCGACTTCGTCTGCTGGCACTCCTTACTTACGACCCCCATGGGAGTGGGGTGACTGCCAGTTACGACTACAGGGAGAACCTCGAGTGCGTCTTACACCTTCACTGAAGGAGAATGTCAGGCGAGACGGTCAGGATGGGGCCCCGTGAGTGCGGCGCACAACCTCAACGCGCTCCCCGCAGCACACCGGGGCCCCTCTCCGCCGCAGGGCTAGGGAGACATGCCACATCACCCACTCCCCTCGTTCCTGCCTCCCTGCTGGGCCCTGTGCACCCTGGGAACGCTCTGCAGCTTCTGTCCCTCGTGGGCCTGCCCACCGTCCTGGTGTCTGTCCCGTTAGACTAACGGGGACGGATTTTGAGCGCAGCAGGTTGAGGGTGTGCTCTGGGCAAGCTTGTCGGAGGCCCCCGGGACAGCCGAGTCAGGGACAGCGGACGTGAGGCACGTTGGGGGAGGCGAGGCTGACTTGGGCACTCAGTGTTCTCACGGGAAAGGCGGGTAGTTGAGCTCCACACACGAGAGCTGACAGGGAAGGGGTCTGGCATCGGGCTGGCGGGGTAGCTAGTGAAAGCGCGTGTCGTCACCACATGGGCCCGAGTGACCGAATCGTCCATTCCCAGCGACCTGCCCCCTCGGTCGGGGCTGCAAACACCATCCTGAGCCAGAAGGAACCCAGGTGGGGAAAACCAGCGCAGTCCGGCTGTGTTCAGCCGCTGCTGTGGCGCCCAGGAGGGCGGTGGACCTGTCCGATCTCCTGTCCACAGCGCTGCAGCGCTTCCCGCTCAGCACCTACCGCGCCAACGCCAGCAGCGAGCCCCCCTCTCCCCTCACGGGAGCAGCAGGGAAGGCCTGAAGGTAACTGGGAAGAGGGCCACACGCTGAGCCCCGGGAAGGGAGGGTCTGGGCCACGTGAGGTGCTCTACCCCTGGATCAACCTGCTGGTCAAGGAGAGGCAGTGGCATCGAAATGTGGCACGCTCCAGCTTCCTCTTGAACTTAAACTGAAGTCATCACAGGATGGAGTTGCGAATCCCTAAGTGAGTCCATTTGGGGTGTGTGGGTGCCCCAGGGACTCGGTGCACCTGTCCTTCTCATGGGCCTCGGGTCATCGGAGCCCCTCCTGCATGGCTCTGTGGACTGTCCAGATGGACCCAGAGTGGCAGGGACGTGGCATGGTCTCCCCCAGCCCACTCTGCCTCACACCTAAAGCTGAACCAACCAGCAAATTGTCAGCAGTCTGCGCAGAGCTACGCTCCTGCTGGGGGTGGTCCCCTGGCTGCCTGTGACCCAGAGGCCCGTGGGGGAAGTGCCTGGCAATTTATCGCTACAATTAGTGTCTGCTTTATAGCTTCAGTTGCCGGCAGCAAAAGACACAGAAGCCCTTTCCAGAAAAATCCAGGGGGTCGCTGGTGCTGCTGGGGCCCCAGGGGCTGCAGAGCTGCTGCCTAGGAGGTTTGCACCTGCTCTCTCGCTCACCCCTCCTCTTCATTTCTCCTTTCCCTTCAGGCAGAACTCTCTAGATCTAGTCAGTGTTGTCAGAATGGCCAATGTGTGGCTCAGGGATCAGCGTGGTGTGGGGCTTGGCTATCAGCAACACAAGACAGGACGGCTCCTGCCGCGAAAGAACAGTCTGTATAAATGACACTGAAAATGAACCCAAGGTGTCAGACTCATGGAGACCCTGAAAGAGTCCAGCCCTACAAGCAGATGGCCCCTCCCGCTGCTGGCTGACTGCTGACCCTTCGCCTGGAGGCGTCTTGCACAGGCGGGTGCTGCCTCTGGAGGGCTCACACCCTGTCTACTGCAGTGGTCCCTCCTGCCCCCTGCACTTGTGCCCAAGTCCACTGTCCCCCTCAAAGCCCCACCTCGTCCACCCCGCCTCCCACAGGCAGGTTCCCTCAGACTCCGGCAGGACACGGCGCCCCTTCCTGCAGACAGCTGTTAGCATCGGTTTTTGGCCACTCCTCTGCTCTGAGCTGGGCCCTGCTCTGGACTGGAAGGCTTCTCTTGCTCTCTGTGATGTGCGTGTTTTCACGCTCCATGCAGCTGAGAAGCTCAAATCTCATGCCCTTTCCCCTGACAGCTCCCAGCAAAGTACACTGTATGAAGCAGGTCTTCCACAGACCTCTGCCTGGAGTGGCCAGTACACTGGCTGGGATGGCCTAACTGTCCCTGCTGGGTTAAGGACAGGAAAGCCTGGGGTGATCTAAAGATCGCCCTTGTCAGTGCCTGCCACCAGATGCGGCAACTAGAATTAGAGAGAGAGCCCTCCCTCCCCTCAGCTGCCTAGGAAATTGATTCCCTCCCAATTTCAAACTAATACTGTGCTGCAGTCCTAGCCAATGTGCACAGATTAAAATAATGAGCCAAGCCCAGCTGCCAATCAGGAGTCTTCCCACGGAAGCCCTGCCACTGCCTGGGGAATGGTGCCACCGGGGCGCAGTCTTCCTGAATACTAATGCACCCACTCGAGGGGTGCAGAGCGACCTGGCCAGCACACGGAGTCACTGGGGAGGCAGGACAGCTATTTCTCATTCAGAACTCACTCAGGAACCAACACAACGCTGAAAACAAACTGATGACTTTGCACTGTTGCAACTTTGTGATGGACCGAACCCCACCAGTCGTGAGATCGGCGTGTGGTGAGTGGCAGTGGCCCAGATCAGAACATTTAAAACCAGTAACATTTTCGAGGTGGAAATACCATAAACGATACAGAGTAAATACCATCATTGCTCCTTGAAAAAGGGCACAAAGCTTTCCAAGCCAAAGCAAGATTAACTGCCCGTCTTGGACAAGACATAGGGGGTGACCACATGTGTCCCCAAGTGGATTTAAAGCAATTTTCCCAGTCTTCTGTGACAGGAAAAGTGGCCAGACACTAGACCTGACAGGCTTAGGGGGGGCCTGACAGGCTCAACAGCCAAAAGTAACCACACGAGATGGTCTGATCACAAATCCCGTGAGCAGGCCACGGCGGGCGGTCACGTCACAGGCCTGTGTCTTCCTTAGCCAAGGCCCGCCTTTACCTGAAGTGCCTGCCTGTTACTCTTCCACCACTAGGACGACACAGCTGTCAAGTGTCAGAGCGCTTTCTTACCCAGTCCCTCAAAGGGATGGCCACCGGAACCGGAGCAGAGACCAGAGCCCTCCTCGTTGGCGTTCCCCAAATCCACCCGTGCTGTCATGTCGATCGTTCACTACCCTGTACCCATCAACATAAAAGACGTTCCGTTTCTTGATTTTACTTTTCACCCATACACAGCACTGTCTCTGCTTTTCTCTCCCGCCCCCTCCGCCTGCCACCAATGGATCTCATGGGCCTTCCGTTTTCTCCTTTGATTCTAAATACATACAAGAACCTGCAAAACTGCCATTCTCTGGAGCATTTTCTCAACCCACTGAGATCTTGCTTCCAGCATGTCCTCAAAAATCTGGCTTAAATAAATGCCAATGAAACTTTTCCATAGGTTTGGAGGTTCTTTCGTTGACACTCCCAGTTAGAACAGCATAAAGATTTAAATTCAAAACAAAGCGTTGATTCCTACCTTAGGGCAGACATGCCTCCTTCCATTTCAGGTGAGCACCTGACACCTCGACAGGATCATCCTGTTCCTGGATGGTGACACCCCTGTGAATCAAGATGTTTTTTAGCTGTAGTTACAACAGTTGTTAGATTTTTAAATTTCGGGGTCATGTATGCAGCTCACAGGTGCTTTCACATCTCACGCAGCAGTGCTGAGGGAACGGGGGAGGTGCAGCCTCATTGCCCACGGGTAGGATAGGGTACTTCCATCCCTGCTGCTCTGGGCCATGACGCAGGGCAGCTTTTCCAACAGGTAGGCTTGCAAAAGAGTACCAGTCTTACCTGGCACACAGGGGCATCTTCGCTTCAAACTCTTCCTTTTAATTATTAAATTTATTGGGGTGACATTGATTAGTAAAAATTACATAGGTTCCAGATGTACAATTCTACATCACATCGTCTACGTGTTGTATGTTCATCACTCAAGAGTCAATTCTCTTTCCATCACCACATATTTGACTCCCCCTCCCTCCTCTCCCCTCTCCTTACCCCTCCCCTCAGATAACGACTAACCACTAAACTATTAATTGTGTCCAGGTCGAACTCTTGATATTGAAATCATTTGAGTGGCACTCAGAGGATTCCGTGCCCCGGCCCCAGCCTCCCCAACTGTCCACCTTTCTGAAAACTAGAAGTAAGCGTGCTGAGCACAGCTAACTGCAGATTTTGTACTTCCGGGTCTTCCACTGACGCACGCTCGGCTGAGGCCTTGCCCCACTCCCCACTGTCTACCACCATCTGACTCCAGGACACACACAGCCACATCACAGGCTGCAGGCGGGGAGCACCTTTTCGAGAGGCTGCCAGCTTTGACGCTCCTGGTGGGAAGAGCAGCGCCTGGATTGCTGTCATGTCAGTCAGTGAACACCACATGGAAAGAATGTGACACCTAGAGTTAGAGGAACCCAGTGTACATACAGCCCTGGCTGCTCAGTCAATGGAGGGGTTATTCTGATAGGTTTACAAAGTCCTTACAAGAGTGTTTCTACCATATTCTTAATGCTGTCTCATTTTTCTCTCTTCTAACTTTGTATTTGCATTTCCAATAATATACAAAAATTTATCTGGACAATTACCAGCGAGCAGCACTGAGAGTCATCCTGTGTGTTAGGTGCCATGGGGCCCACTCTGACTCCTGGAGACCCCATGAATGAGTGACAGCCACAGTGTCCTATCTTCAACAGCCCTGCTCAGCTCCTGCAGACTTATGCCTATGGCTTCTTTCATGGAGTCAATCCATCTCATATTTGGTCTTTTTCTTTCCTTACTGCTTTTCCCAGCATTACTGTCTTTTCCAAAGAACCTCGCCTTCTCATTTGTATGAAATCTGTGATCCTTAATAAAAACTGAAAAACTGTCAGTGCCAGGAACCACCGAGGACATGCCCTAGCCCGGAGGAGACTGAACATGTGATTGTGGTTGGAACCCTGGAGCAGAAAGGAAAGAGACATTGTTGGCACAGTTGGCAAAATACAAATAGGGTCTGTGGCCCAGAACTTAACACATCGCGGACCACATAGAAATCTCTAAGACATATGCCAGGGACTGCATAACTACAGATCATAATTCACTTTAGGTGCATGAAAAACGAGAAAACTCGTGAGCGGTCCTTAACAGATGGCGCGCGAAACACGAGAAAACTCATGAACAGTACAAAATGTGTTAATATTGCGTCAATAGTGATTTCCGGAGTTCCCTGATGGTGTAGTGGCTTGGGGCTTCGGCGCTGGCGCTGTCGGCGCTGCGGCCTGGGTTCGGTTCCCAGTCAGGGGGCTGCCCACATACCAAAAAGCAAACAAACAAATAAATAAATAAATAAATTGAGGTTGCTTTATTTCCCTTTAAAAAAAAAAATAGTGATTTCCTCATGTGGATAGCTGGAGAGCGGTTATGTAGGAGTGTCTGCTTTTGGGAAATACACACTGGAGTATTTGGGGGTGCTGGGGCTGCATGTCATGTCTAGAGCATGCTCTCAAATGGTCTGGAAAACGACTAAGGAAAATGGGCATATACATGTATAAATACACACACACACACACACACACACACACACACACACAGAGTCAACTTTATTTGTGGATTCCACATTTGTGAATTTGTCTTTGTGTAAAGTTTATTTGCAACTCCAAAACCAGTACTTGCGATGCTTTCACAGTCATTCAGACATGTGCAGAGTGAAGAAAACGGCATAGCCCAATGAACACGTTTCCAGCTGAGGTCAAACAAGATGACAACTGCCTTCTTGTGTCAGTTCTGATGCTGTAAACAAGTGTCCTTCTCGTCGCCTATTTAGTGCCACACTTTTCGCATGTGCTTTTTTTTGGTGGTGATCTGGATGTTTAAAATGGCCCCAAGCTGGTGCGGAAGTGCTGTCTATCCAATTTCCTAAGCCCAAGAAGGCTGTGATGTTCATTATGGAGAAAATACTTGTGTCAGATAAACTGAGTTCAGGCTGCCGGCTGTTTCTATGTTAATGATTCAACAATACATAGTAAAGAACATGTCTTTAAACAGAAGCCCATAGAACAAGGTTAAAGCTTGATCACTTCATGAAAACGAGACCGGAGGCTCCCGGGAAGCCAGTGCTGCATTCCCCCTAGCACTGCTCCCCTAGGACCGCTCGCTAATCCAGGGTTGGCTGGGGCTTCATGCAGAACGAGCTCCAACACAGGGAAGCTAGGCTGGTGCAGCAGGTCCCGCAGTCACGTGTCCCCTTCCGAGGCGGACGCAATGTCCTCAGACTGGGTTCGTTCGCACCCATCAGCCTGTGGTACGACGCCGTGAGGGCTCACTGTACACTTATTTACCATTGGGGAATCTGGGAGACGTTGAGACAGAATTTTTGGGGGCTGTCCTCGCAATTTTTATGTAAGTTTGAAATTACGACACGTTCTTCCTAAAAAGAAGGCCTTTCTTTTCTACCCAGGGCGGGCCACGCCTCCCTCGGGGCCGCCTCGGGCCGCCGGGCCAGCTAGCTCGGCCGGGCGCTGCTCGGACCCCAGCACCCCCGGGGTCGGGCCGCCCCCGAGCCTCACTTACCCTCCCGGGCGCGGGGGACGAACGGCCGCCCGAAACCCTCAGGCACCGTCCCACGCGCCCCATTGTGCTGCAGCGGGGCTCCCGCCGTCCCAGGCGCTCCGGGCCTCGTCAGCTCTGACTCAGCTTTCCCGCGCTTCGCGGCGGGCCGAGTGCGCCTGCGCAGAGCTGCCTCACCGTGACAGTGGCTCCGAGTAGTTGCTGGACTGTTGGAGAAGGGAGGCGGAGGAGCGAGGAGTGGGCGGGCCCACGAGGCTCCCGGCGAGGCGGGATTGGCCGACCTGTCGATGACGTCTAGGGGCGCGCCGGG
>PVJL010017788.1:0-17455 GCA_004026885.1 Lyroderma lyra
TTTGGGTAGATCCCCAGAAGGGGGATTGCTGGGTCATATGGTAGCTCCATTCCCAATTTTCTGAGGAACCGCCACACTGTCTTCAACTTTCAGGAGGATGTTATTTCTGATTTAAAAGACGAAATTCCAATAGACCAAAAATGATTACAGTAAACATTTCTAAAGCTTAGTTAATAAATTACTAGTTTAATGATAAACTTACTTTAAGAAGCCAAGAAAATATTTGATAAACTAAAGAATTTATATAGCATCATTATGATTTAATTATTTCCTACTAATATTACCTGTTTTTTTATTCCAATATATCCAAAATTTTAATGAAAATACCTTCCTTCATGGATATTTTGAATAATAAACCTTGCATCTGCCCCAGGAAAACATCTACCATGTCATTTAAATGACTATTCCGTACCTGAGAAAATTTGCCTTTAATGAACATTAAGGACATACTGATTTCAATTGTTTTCAATATTTAAACAGATGTTAGGAAAATAATTTTAGATTTAAAAATAATGGCTGGAATAGAAAGGTCCAGATAATTTAAGTGCCTGAAAAACTGCAATTCCACGTGTAAACTTGAAATGTCTGACTTTGGAAATACTTTCAGAAAATGAGGTGGTGGGAAAGATGGTTCGTGAACCAACTCAGAATCAAATAGAAGAAACCCAATATTCATGTGACTGGGGGCTTTGTTATAATTCATCATGTCTTTTTCTTTTTCTTTTTCTCTTTTTCTGTGTACAGGGATGTAGAAAGTGGTAACTACAACAAGCCCTGGAGCACTATGAACAGGAGGCAGAATTATTACAATTGAAACATATAAAAGATGAGATTTTGAAGAATGATTGACAGATATATGGATTAGATAACTAGTATATAAATGATAGATAGATAGATAGATGATAGATAGATATGAAAATATGTCAATAGTTCTCCAATATGTCAAGCCATTGGTGTTCTCTTTAATTGCCTTGATTTTCTTTCTTTTTCTGTGGAATTAATTCACTCAACCATCACACCATCCGTGCATTTCCAAGAGTTCTGGTGATAAGGTAAAGAGAATAACTAGGTAGAGGCTAGACCTGGGTGTCTGTCTAATACTCGAAACCTAAGGAAGAGATATCCATCTTTTGGTAAGAAATCTCAGAGAGATTTAAGCCATGACTGTGGCTGCACCTATCACAAATAGTGGCTCACGGTATTTTCACTTTTTAGCTATTTATTATAGGATCCTTCCACCAAACTCATTTCTTCCTTCATACACTCAACGCTAAAGAATAGTATTAATGTACTTAGGTTATAAATGCTTTATGAAAATTAATCTGAACAAAATACTCAGAAATTTACTTTAAAAGCTACAGAAACTATTCTTTTTTAATCACAATTCTCAAATTATACAGGGGAAAAACGATATATATTATGAATTGGTACATTAATACTTTGCATCTAGTTTATCTATTCTGTATTCCATTGACTTATTTCACAGAACTGCCAAGGCATTGAAAAAACAAATGCTATTAACAGAATGACCTGTTGACTGACCTATAAAAATTCATCTTATAGTATCAATTTTCTTCATCAAAATCATCACCTTAATTTGAAATTGAAGTTTGCCTTGACAAAATATCTTCAGACACATGCTTACAACAAATATTCTTGAACGGTAGATTTTAATGTTTATGAAAGAATAATAATATTGAAGGCAAAATATAACAAGTCATAACATTTTTGTTTTGTCATCTTTAAATAAATGAACCATTTAGAACTAAAAGTCAACAAATTATGATGCCAAGAGATTCTGCTAAGAAGTTTTGGAGACTCAAAATCTCTCAGATTTATTTTGTCAAATATACAAACACTAGATTACTGTGAAGAAAAAGTATGTGCTACAAGAATTAAGGTTGGCCACACAAAATGGTAAACTATTTACACAAATCATATCCTCACTTTGTATGTGCTTTTATTGTAAAACAATAATAATTATTTTGCCAATATTTTTAAACATTTAAATTAAGACACACTTGGATTAGCTGATGAATATTTTTCTACATAAAGCCATGAAAAATTATTAGAATTAGTATAAAATAAATATCAGAAAATCTATATCACCTAAAATGTAAAACTAAATTACTTTTTCTTTTTATGTACCAAAATGGAAGATTAAAGACATGAATATGTCACTGAATATCTGTTGATTTTGAAAAAATAAATATATGATATAATTTATAAATATATGTAATAAATTAATTAAAATATATTTGATATTACATATTATATATGAATAGATTTAAATCATGGCACATTAAAATGAATATCAGGCACCCTCCTTAGGACAAAAAAGAACAAACATTATGGCATAATTAAATTATGTTATAAATCTCTCTATGTATGAAACTATATGAAATATGCATAGCTTGGGGTTATAGATATTCTTTTTCCCTTCTTCCCAAGGAAACATCTTAGGACTTACAAATTATATAAGCAGTGTTTCATATTAGAAGTATATACTTTTACAAGTATATTAGAAGTATAAGCATGTTCTAGCAATAAATTTCTAATAATAGGTAATGAGATAATATACAGGATCAATAAAATGTTAAAGTGAAAATACATTTTATAGTATATGCTCAATTAATGAATTATAAAATCAAAATTAAGTATGTGCTTAAATATCTTAATCCTTTAATGTCAATAGCATGATTGCACTACATCTTTACATGGTTCTTCTATATATTTAGAGACACTATAAATCTAATTGTCCCTTGAAATGGAACTATGTAGAAACTTTAACATCTGTTTTTAGCCAAAGGATTTTAGTTGTAATTACCAATATGCACATCATAAACACAAAACAATTTATTTAAAAAAAAACTTTCAAAGCAACATCCCTTGTATTTCACTGAGTTATACTTAATATCCATTTCAGAAATTTTTAAATTGAAAATTGTCATATAAGTACTATTGTCATTGTAAAGTATTTCATGTAATGTTCGAGTATTTATTACATAGTATAATTTTATGCAGTTTTCCTTCAGAAAATGGATCCATGCTTTACTTGGGTATCATTTTCAAATTTTATAATTTAACCTTATTTTCTAAGTCTAAATGTATACTACAAATGAGTTGAACTTCCACTCTTTAGACTTGATGAATCACTACTTACATGGCACCTTTCATCTTCGAAGTTCTTCATAAAAATTAATTAATGGGAGGTAATTATATTTCTATGGAAGAAAAAGTTTTATTTAAATGGTATCTATATGAATATAGTTACATAACAAGTGCTATACCATTTAAACCAAGCCCCAAGACTCTAGAAGTCATCCACCCTTGGTACCCTGTAAAATAGAATTATGTAATAATTATAGCTTTAAGAAGCATAGAGACCATCAACTTTAAACCATCCTCATATTTTCCAGATAAGGAAAATGAGAGCCTAAGAGATAAATGACTGACCCAATATGAATTATTGACAAATTGTTTTACAATTAATAAATTATTGCTACCATTTATTGAGCTCTAACAATGTGCCAGGCATTGTATCAAGCACTTTCCTGGATTATCATGAGTAATCTTCCAAATATCAAATGGTGATAGAATTATCCTTGTTATTGTTTCTTACTATTTTAAAATGGTGAATTACTTTCAGTTTTATATTCCACACATGAGTGATGTCATATGGTTCTTGGTTTTTTCTGCCTAGCTTATTTCACTTAGTGTGATGATCTCAAGGTCTATCCATTTTATCACAAATGGCAGTATTTCATCCTTTCTTATGGCTGAGTAATATTCCATTGTGTATATGTACTACAACTTCCTTATCCAGTCATCTATCAAAGGACACTTTGGTTGATGTGTGTGATATAAAACTGAAAGCAGCAAAGAAACAAAAACTCATGGACACAGTCAATAGTTTAATGGTTACCTGGGAGTAAAGGGGGAGGGAAGTGAGAGGCGGGAGGGAGGTGAGAGAGGAGGGAGAGGGGTGGGAAAGGAGGGAGAGAAAGCAAATACAGAGCCTGGCAGGAGTAACACCGGACAGTGTACATCAATGTCTCCCACAGGATGGACAGCAATGTGAACATTTCACCCAAAATATCACCTAAAGTGTACTTGAGTATGATATTGTTATGTTACAGAATTACATGCCTATGATTTTTGTAATAAAAGATTTTGTATAGATTACCAGCTCATAAAAATGGGGCATTATTTGTGCTAGATCCTATATATGGTGATGGAAGGAGAATTGACTGGGTGGTGAGCACACAATGCAACACACAGACGATGTATTGTGGAACTGTACACCTGCAACCTATGTAATTTTACTGACCAATGTCACACCAATAAATTTAATAATAAAAATAAAAATGGTGAATTATTAAAGTATGAAGATAAGTGCTAATATATTGAAGAGGTTATTTTCTTCAACACAAATAATAATCTAATAATAATAAAACATTTAGCCATTTTTCACTATAGATATTATTTTGCCTATGTTTCTATTCAATTACTTAAGTAAAATGTAGAATTTCAATTTAGCAATAACACCCCAAGGGAAGGTATTTGTCATGAATTAATAGCCATGAAAATCAATTTTTAAATTATAATTTTATATTTCATAGCATTAGAGAATGTTTCTTTAACCAATAATCATGAAATCTACACTACTGTCAAGTGTCTCCTACTAACTTTAATACTTAAATTGATGAGACAGACTCCTCAAGTCATTTTAAACTTGTTTTTAGAACACTGACACACTTCAAGAAATGTCTTTGCTTTCTGCTTATGACCATTTTCTTGCTGGCAATAAAGCAGTCCTCATAATTATTTTAGTTATTTTCAGTGATACTTGCTTTCTTTCTTCTATTCTGAACTACAGGTATTTCTTGTCATCCAAAGTAGTCTTCACAGAAGGAAAACAATGAAAGCTTCAAATTCCTAAAGCTAACAGATACTCTTATAGACAGATTTGTTGAGCCTCTCTTGCTTTTTGAATAAACTTGTAAGGGGATACAACAGAACTCAGTACAGAAAAAGTTATGTTGGCAGAAAGTAACATATAAACATCTTTAGTTCTTAAAGAACAGGCTACACTACAAAAATAAATCTGTCACTATATTTTCTTTAACCAAGAAAATACCTGCAGCCCATTTAATGACAGTAATAACACTCATCAGTAATTTCAGAAATACAAAATTGTCTTCAAACAAGTAAACACGTTAAAACAAAGTATAAGGAAGTAATTGCCTACAGACTAACAAATCACTGCCTTGACTGTCCTTATGTATGCTCTCCTACAGAATCAACAGAGCCAAAATTTGAGACATAAATATTTGAATTTATCTAACAAAATGCATATTATTTGTGAATGCACATATTAAAAAAGGTGAATATTTTGTTAATTTTTAAAAATAGTTCTGTTTTTTCCATTGAAATCTTTTTTGCTGATATTAGGAAAAATAGGCTTTTCATACAAAGCATTGTGCATATATTATGGGCCTAAAACCTTTTGTATACATTAACTTTGATGTATGTTTTTTCTGAAATTACAAGTCAGTATGAAAAAATTAACTATTCACTTTGAGAGCCACATGATGTTTATATTGATATGAACCACATTATTACGGAATATGCAAAATAAAAACTAGACTCCCTGTGTACGAAACCATTCTTTGATGCCCCAGCAACAAAACCTAATTTAAAGCAACCATAATAGAGAGCATTTTTAAACAAACCCTTTTTACAGGACATGAAGCTCATCCAGATAGTTTTCTTGCTACTCAGTTTTATTATTTATTTCATAATTTCAAGCCCATATATAAATACACATTACAGCCTTTATAATGATATCTAACCAATTCTAAAGCTTTCTTTTTACCCCCTTCCTTCCCCCTCCTTCCTTCCTTCCCTCCTTCCTTCTTTCTTTCTTTTTTTGTCTCCTCTCTCTCTCTCCCTCTGCCTTTCTCCCTCCCTCCCCACTTCTCTAACTCTCTCCTTCCTTCCTTCCTTGCTTCTTTCCTTCCTTCATCCTAGTAAGGAAAAAAAGAAAAATAGTCTTCATTGTTTGCTTAGGTAACCAGGGAATTTCTCCCCATTGCGTAGATAACTAACCAACTTACCTCTTGGTCACCATCTATTTAGAATATAATTTTGCATGAGATTAACTTCTTAACTTCTTAACATCAAGTCAGTGGAAAGAACTACAAATATGATCTGAAAACTGAATTTTTTTTATCAGTCTTGCAAGAGGAAAAAATAATTATCAGTGGTCTGTTTTAACATTAGCACTTCATCTCAAAGCTCTAAGATTTCTTGAAGGCATTAAAGAGAGGCAAAAAGGAAGTCAGAATAATAACTGTGGGGAGCTAGGTACCAAGCATTGAGTAATAGTTATGCATGTTGTGGTAGGTGGTAATGTCAGTCCCAGGCATACCTCTCTTCTTCCCTGTAAGAGGATTATACATCCCAGTCTATTCCCAGTCACTTAGGTGACTTCCTGAAAGAGAAGTGCATTTTCCTGCCCCACTGATGTCAAGGTTGTCCATGTGACTTGCTCTGGCCAGTATGTGAGCAGTGTGATAGTGTGGCAGTTCTAAGAAGCTTTAGGAAGCCTTGTGTGTCTCTACCAGTTCTGTTTCTCTCTTCAGTGAAGATGTATCCCAGATGGGAGCAGCTCCTTTCACCTAGACTCCAGAATGAGAAGATGTGTGGGTCAAAATGGAAAAAGAGTAAGAAATAACCTCTACCACAAGTCACTGGGACTTGGACAGTCTTTGTTATTGTAACATGGCCTAACATGTTACATGTTACAGTTACATTGACATGTAGGCTGTATCAGGTTGGTGACATTATATTTTTTGATAGAGAAGGAACCTGAAGCTCAGAAAGGGTAAGCTATTTCTTGAGAAAGTTTGAGGTTCCAAGTTTGCAAGTAAAAATTCCTTTAAGGGAGAATATCTGTCCCTTGGTTTTCTCATCTGAAACAAACAAAAAAACAGAAAGGATTTCTTGTCTCTTAAAGTTATATATAGCATTGGTTTAGGGATTGAATGATTCAATATTATACATGTAAGGTACTCAGAACAATGCCTGGCAATGGATGTTAATTGGTGTTTAATTATTACTGTTATTTTTAGGCCTTTTTTTTTTTCAAAAATACAATTAAAAACATAATGGCTATTGTATTATTAAACTATCCAATTACTTAATTGAACTATTTTAACAAGATAATGGGCCATTGTCATGAAAAATATACAACTACTAGTATTATGAATATACCAAATACTTGCAAAAACATATTCTTTAAGAATCTAGACTAATTGTTGCAGTTAATTAGATGATAGCAAATTTATATATGCAAAGAAATAATGAAGACTCCATATCAGCTTTGTCTAATAGCATTTTCTGGATACTAAAAATGTTGTATGCCTATGCCATCCACTTCACATCCACTAGCTACAGATAGCTTAGTGAGCACTTCAAATGTGGCTAATGCAACAGAGAAACTAATTGTTTTTCAAATTTAACTAGTTTGTATCTAAATAGTCAGATGCAATTGGTGGTTACCATATTGGAGAACTCAACTCTAGACCTTATCATATTGGAAATCTCGAGAGCCATGAACTACTCTCACATGCAAATTAAGGCAGTAGAATTTTGTTCCCATTAAATAAGAAAGTTTGAGAACAAAATCTAAGCAATGAAATATTTAGGTCATTGTTATTCTGGAGAATAGCCTGAAAGATCATTTTTACATATGATAAATTTATTGTAGACTGGTATTCAGCAAGCTGTCAATAGCAATTAAAACATTAAATTAAATGTAGCCAAGATTGCACTGTTTTCATAAAACTAAACTTCTGAGGGGAGGAAAAAAAACATAGCAGACCTCTTAGAGCTAAGAACTCCAGTTTCATTACCTGACTAATGAAAAGCAACACTATATTAAACATCATCTCTAGTTCTAGCCTAAGTCAACTCTCAACTGGACAATTTCAGTAACCTGACAAGAGATGTGTTGGTTTCAGCCTTTCTTCCATCCATTTCATGCTCAACATTGTTACCTATCAGAGTGAGATGTTAAAATCACAAACCTTACCGTGTCGCCCTTTGCTTGAACCCAGCAAAGCCTTATTGTTGCTGTTAGAATAAAATCCAATCTTCACTATGACGTATACATGCCAGTATGATCTGGTTTTGTCTCAGAGTGTGTGCTCATCTGATGCCCCTTTCCCCCTCATTCCTGACATTCCAACCACTTAGTTCTTTCTGTTCCAGGAGACATAAAATTCTTCCTTCCCTTCCTCACGGCCTTTGAAGCTGCTGCTGCTTCTTCCTAAGGCACTCTTTTCACCCACTTCCTCTTCCACTGATTTAGTTAACTTCTACTTAATCCTTTGTGTTTCAGCTTATATACCCTGCCACGGAGAGGTATTTCTTGACCACCACTTCCTTATTTCATTAATACCCCGTATATTCCCTACACGTTGCTCAATCTTGACCACACTACACTATATGCTCAGTGAAAGAAGAAACTCATTCACATATCTGTTTTATATCTGCTTTGTTTCCCACTCCATTTTTAGCACTTAGCATTTACTGAATACACGTTGAACAATTGAATGAACTTGTCCTTTTTTTCAATTACAGTTAACGTTCAATATTATGATACCCTTTTGTCTTGACCATATTTCACTGCCCTAAAGTCCTCTCTCTCTTCCTCCCCCACCCGCTCCTTCTCTTTCTCTTTGGCATCCTCAAATCTTTCTACACTGACTTTGAAGTATGAGGTTTTCTCCACTTGATCAGCCCTTTACTAGAGTCTGTCTTTATTACAATCCACCACTTGTTAAAATGCCACTTCTTTCCTTTCATAACCATGTTTCTACAACAAAGAGCATATTTGCTAAGTTTCTACTTCTCCATTCATTCACAACTTGCTTCTTCAAGCTTAGCCTTCTACTTCTTAATGTGAAAACCTACTGTCTCAGATATTAACAATTTTTTTGTAATTGCTAAGTCAAATAGGCTTTTTTATATGGAAATCACTCAGAATCTCACCATATTAGGAATCAACTGCTTCCATATTTTTTCTATTTACTTTCAGTTCCTACTCATGCATTTGTGTGTTTGTAATTAATGGTGAATTTTTATATTCTAATCGCGAAACTTGCTACATTATCACTATAACTTTTATATAAAAGGATGTCCATGTGTTGATGTGCTATAGTTAAACAATTTTACTATAATTAGAGTTACATGAGTTCTCACTTCCTATTTTAAAAAATTGAGAAGAATGTCTTCATTGATTTAACATTTCTCTGTTTTAGATTCTATTCCTAAAATAAATTTCTAAAACTAGGAATATTGGCTCAAAGGATATGAATGTATTTATTCCTCTTGAAATATACTGTCTGAATGCCTTATAAGAGAACCTTTAAAATATGGACATACTTAGCTTTACCATATTTTGCCAGTGAGCTTTCCTCAGTCCTAATTCTACTTGATCTCTATTTATCTGTCTCGCACCTTGAACACTCCTCCTCACTTCTCGCTGGGTCCCCCGGCTCTTTCCCAGTTCTCTGTAACTTCCTTTGCCACAGTTCTCTCTTGTTCTAACCGTATACCTATGTTTACTCTTCTCCCCGCAGACTCCTGATTCTAATTGCATCTACACTTCAGGTCTCAAATATGTACTACTGAGGTGAACCTTGGGAAGTTTGCAAAATTGTTTTTGCTTTGTTATTGTTTGTTTGTTTGAAGTGTTTTAGGGACAGCTTAAATTATTTAAACTTAATTTAAAATTTTGAGGAATGAATTGTAGTGAGAAGTGAAACTAGGAATACTAAATATAAGAAAAGTGATTGTTAATGAAATAATATAATTTTAATTGATACATAATCATAGGACTGGAAAAGAACAACTCTAAATATTTTTTCTTAGACACATCATTAAAGAGCATATAAAAATAAACTCTGAAATTAAAATACCCCATTTTAACTGAGTTCATTGAAATGATATATATAAAAAAATGCAAAATCCCTCTTCCTTCATTGTAGATGAACATCACCACACCAGGGACAACAGAGTAGCTTAACAGGGAAAGAGAGGAAGCTACTGAAACACAGAGATGCAGATGACTACAATGCTAAGGATGCTGTGAAAAGGTTAAGATTTGCGAAGAAGGAGCCCATCTGGTACTATGGAGAAGTTAAGTCAGTCAGTATACTGGCTCTGCTCGTGATTCATTCTTAGAGAATCTATTCTTGAGAGACCAGGCTCAGTGATAGTGGGCTATGTGATCCAGACCCACAATCCCACTCACGACAATAAATCCACCAGGAGTGATTTTAATACACCAAATTTATAACTCCCAACCTCCAAGCAGATTCATTCTCCAGAATATGAAGTCACACCACATACAGAGAGAGAGAGAGAGAATGGAACTAGGAAGGTCTATAATGGCAGTTAGCACAGAACTGAGTGGAGAGCTCCACCTCTGGCAACCCAAATCACATGAAAGGCAAGCTTATGGGGAAAGCAGAAGATATTAAGGGTCTTGCAGAGGGTCTTGCTCTACACACAGAGGGAATGTGAGAGAGATGTTTATTCAAAATCTGAAACCAGAGTCTACAACCAGAAAGAGAAAGAGAGAGTGCGAAAGAAATGGAGTCAACTTCCCACTCAACTTGACATTCTGAAGAGTGCTCTGTGAGATTTCCGTGTACCTCTACCAAAAATCCCCCCTTCCCAACCTAGCCAGAGCATGTTTCTGCTCCTTATAATCAAAAAATTCCTAGGGATGCAAACCAGAAGCATTCCTACATTGAAATATTTTATAGAAAAATATATCATGCTGTCAAAGAATATTTATGATTGGAAAATGCTTATAATACAATTGAGAAAACGTAGAGAATGCTCTCAACTGTATCTAACACACACACACACACACACACACACACACACACGCATTCATTTAGAGACTTAGAGCATAGTGCAGGAATGGTAATTCAGCTACCCGAGCAGTTGACAAGCGTGTTTCCACAGTGTTCACACCATTACAGGAAATTATGGCATCTACCTGGCTTCTATATTTTAACTAAATAATTTAAACAATCATTTAAATATTTTATGCATTCAAATGGAAAATATTGAGAGACTGCGCATGTGCAGACACTGGAAGACGAGACGCATGTGTTTATAATTTAGTCACTCAGTTTATCACTCAACTGAACACCACCAGCCACTATGCAGGTTTTGAACATTATGCAGTCTTAAATTATGCTTATTCTTTGTCATCTATATTTTAATGTATATCTATAATGGATCATTAGTTAAATACTGGCAACATAAGAAACAATGATGTTGAAATGTAAGTTAATGAGAAACAAACTGACCAGAGAGTGAGAGAGAGAAAGAGATAATATTTCAAATTTGCATCAGGAGGATTTTGCCCAGATCCATATGTTAAATTCATCTGATCAAGATGGCTCTTGTGTTCCTAAAACAGAAAAAAATTTGTGAGGTTTTGTATCAGATCGACATTTCCATTTATTGGAAATTGAGATTACTCATTATCATATTTTTTTTTCCTGAATACTGCTTGCAAATATCCGGAAACTTTCTCCCTTATTTTATCATTTAAATTCAAGCATAAAAATGATTCTAAAAATGGATTTGTTTTAAAAGGCAACACATAGAAACATTGGTTAATAAAAACATGTTTTGTTTATTTTTGATACCATAAACATACATACCAAACTACATTTTACTGTGCCTTTGGCCTCAAGACTATTTTTTTTTAAGTATTTGTCAACAAAATGTAGTGGTTCTTACACAATTAAAGTGAAAAGCATGCTAGACTTGGCCGCAAAGCTTACGCCGAGCTTCATGTTCTTTATCTAGTAAAAGAAGGAATTAAATGAGATGATATTTTAAGGCCTCTTCCTGCTCTAAAATGTCATGATTATAGGAAAAGAAACCAGGTCCAGTGAATTCCTACTTGCTTACATCCCATATATAATTATACTTATGCATATATCTTTTAAATGCTTTCTTTATGGTACAAATGTCTCTGCAACCAACACAGATCATTTTTAGACAGCAATGAAATGCACAAGGAGCATGGAAAATTAAATGCAAAAATTTTATCATATCTTGCATATTGCACTATGATATAAATTAACTGTATTTAATTTTTAGCAAACTTTTGCATATACATGGTTTAAAGTGTCCAATAGTGCTAAGAATAAGAAGAGACAAAAACAGTCTCTTGCTCTCCTCTCTTTCTGCAATTTCTGCATTCCAAGGGGGAATTCCTCTCATCTCTTTTAGTTGATTCTTTATACAAATACCTTCCTATCTCTAAATAATATTCTCTTCGAACTTGGGTTTGTTTAGCTATGGCTATATATTGATTTCCCACTTGGGAGCTTATGATCTAGCTCTCTCTCGCCCTTTCTTTTCCTACCTATAGCTCCTTCCCACCTAACATGGTACAGATACATACAACCTGGGCTCCCTCCTCCCATAGTTATGGCTGAAAAACTGTGCTGTGTTTACACTGTAAGTCTGTAAAGCTGTATCCACAGCTAAAGCATTTGTACACTGTAATCTCATTCTGCACGACATTCTATCTTTCTTAGAGAGCATGATTGTGGTATTTTTCAAATTTACCTAGTTTTTTCAGTACTTCTTATTAAGTAAAATCCATGGAAGGTAGAAAAAAATAGGAAAAGGGTTCAAGAGGTACAAATTTCCAGTTTTAAAACAAATAAGTAAAAAAAAATTAAAAATAAAACCCAACTTTTCTGTCAATTGTCAAGATGTCTGACTACATTACACAATTGTCTTTTTTTGTTTTTTAAATCTTTCCTTCACCTTTCTGACCTGCCTTTACGTGGACCAAATGTTCTTGACATACAATTCCTAGCTGTCACCTTTCACCTCTCTCTTGAATTGCATCCCTTGTTTCCCCATCATATGATAAATATAGATAGATGATAAAAAGATATTAGAGTTAGAAAGAAATATATAGATATTAAGTTATAGCTTCTATGGATAAAACATGGTGACAACAAAAAGAGCTTTTCTATAAAATGACTCATTTTGATACTCAGTGGGTTCACTCTTGATAATTTTTAGTGTTAAGGGATATACTCTGTTATTATATAAAAAGACACATTTTTAATTTTAGGAAGTAGAATTTTATACAGCTACAATATCATATAAAAAGAATAATAATAACATTGATAACTAAGTTTTTCTTCAGGGTACATTTGGATGTTTAAAATTTTTCAGTCTTGTATAACTTCTTATTTGATATAAGCATAATTCCTACACAAGACAGTGCTGTGTTTCCAGTAGTAAAACCTACAATTAGTTTTAACACAAAGTGACACAAGAGAAAACTAGGGAAAAAATGATAACTATAATATCCAAATGCAAAATCTTTTTTTTCTTTGCAGTTTCTGCTAACAATATAAAAAATAGACTAAGTGTTATAAATATGTATGCATAGCCTTTTAGGCTTTTCAAAACATCCTGATATATATCATTTATCATCATCATAACTCTGCAATCAGGTCAAAGAGCTATAACTATGTCCATTTTATAGATGAAAAAATTAAGCCATAAAAACAGTAACTATGGTAACACAGTGAGCCATTCTCAAAACTGGCAGTACCCACAGTTCTTAATAGCTAGGACTGTGCTCCTATTAGTACTATTATTATTACTATTATTATTCATACATTTATCTATGTGCACATACTTTATTCTTTTTTTCCCCTTTGCTTTTGGTTCTCTCATTCATCCTATTCACCTACCCACACACATACTCACACCCACATACACCTAAGCACAGCCTTACACCCCACTTACTTTTGCTGGGAAAACAATTTTAATAGCATATCTTCCCACGCATTACACCATGCTGATATAAATACTGACAAATGTGTGCATACACACACTCACTTACCCAAAGGAGAATTTGACATTGTTAAGTTTATAAAATGAGATCATATCATAATTGTTTCTGTGACTGCAGCTTTCTCAGTTAATATAGTTTGAAAATTCTTCCAAATCAACTCAATTTGAATGGCTGTATAATATTTCATGATATTCATGTGCCATTGTTTTTTTAACCATTCCTCCATTTATATAATTAAGGGCATTCCCTTAATTATTAGTTTTTTTATTACCTTAACCCATGATGCCCCATTTATGAGCTATTAATGTTCATTAGTATTTTAAAGGCACTATTGAATTCAGAATCTAAACTATTGTCAATAAATTAAAATATTCTCTGTAAAGTTATAGAGGACTGAAGTGTCTTTATTTTGTGCAAATGCAGCATTTACTATTCTGAATTTTTTCAGAATTTTTAAACTTTAGGAAGAAAATCAATCATATATAATGAAATATGTAGCTACCTGTTGCCTAATACTTAAATATGTGGATCTAGGTTCCATGTGTCTGCTGCCACATACTAATTGCTATAGACTGAATGTTGTGTCCCTCCAAAATTCATATGCTAAAACTTAATTCCCAAGATGATTGTATTAGGAGATGAGGCCTTTGGAATGTGCTTTATTAGTGTCCATATATAATAAAAGAGATTCCATAGAGCTCCCTGGCCCCTTGTACCACATGTGAGGTTATAATAAGAAAGAGAGTGTGTATGAACCAGGAAGCTGGCCTCATCAAACATTGAATCTGCCCCTGCCTTGATCTTGGATTTCCTGACCTCTAATACTGTAAGAAATAAACTTAGGTTGTTTATAAGCTTTGTAGTTTATGATATTTTGTTACAGCACCCCAAACAGACTAAGACACTTGCAACATGATTCAGGACCAATTTCTTAAACTTTCTGTGCGTCAGATTGAGGATGATAATATTATTTTCCCCATAGGGCTGTGCAGAGAAAGTTAAATGTACCTTTAAACCAGTTAAGGTTCATCGACTATTGCCCAACACATAAACACTCGATAAGTAACTGATACTGTTATTAGTGTCATTCATGTCTTTACTGTAACAGTTTCAGTCGCTCAGTTCTTTTATGCCATTTTTAGCTACATTAAATTCCCATATAATTACTTACCATTGTTTGGGGTTACTAGAGATATTTTTTTCCAAGTCTCTTCTAATTTTATGCTCTGAGAAAAAACTTTCAACATTCAAAATAGCTTATAATTAGAAGTACATAAAATGACTTCCCTTACAACTTCACGAAGACAAGTGAAATTCCCAAAGAGGTTTCCAGTTTTCAGCACTCGCCCCAGAAAACGAGAACTAGTTGTGAGTACTTCCTTGACAGGTTGGCCCTGGCTGCCAACAGACCAAGAAACAGACGTTTTGTTTACGTGAGTCGCCATCCAGCAAATGGAAATTCAGCTGGAGGGCTGTTCTTCCCTTGAATTTCAGATGTTTAAGGATAATAGTTGCTTTAAACATATGAAGCCACCAAAAGAATATGCAGCGCTTCAACAAAATGGTTCAAATATTTGCGTGACAAGTGGATTGAAAGAAATTCCAGTAAAGAAGGGGAAAAGCGTTTTTGAGGCTGACTGTCCAGAATTTGCCAAGTTTTAAAAATGTGTGGTGAACAAAAGACCTATCAAAGTCTATACCACGAATGAAAGAAACCCACGATTCCATCACTGGGTTGTACAAAATATTTCTTTGGTGTATAAAGCAACAAAGTCATCCAAGATACATCTTTTAAGTCTCACACTAAGAACACACAAAAAGTGGACAACTACTCTCTCCCCCTTGATGCTTGAATGTCTTTCTCCTGTGCCTTTCTGTGTGCTCAAAGTGTTACCAAACTTGATGTGTTTCTTACTTGGAAGCTTTCCAGACACAGAGAAGGGCAGGCCCTGATTGCCAATGAAGACACTCAGGTTCGAGCTCGCTGCCTCTCACTTAGCACTCTGTCTGTCAACCGGAAAATAATTTGTTTGAGCCACTACGGCTTACAGTTATTTATTCTTTATCCTTGATTTTTCAGGGAGGCCCCACCACCACCAGTGACCCTTACTAAAAGCAGAGAGCATTGGAGAAGGACAAAATTCTGATGCTGTGCTTACTTTTAGCAACTGTAGCAAAGCTTTTCTAGGGCTGGCCCTTGATCCAGCAGCTCATGTAGGCTCAGCATTCGGCGGTGCAAGGCGGCTTTAATCTAATTCTCACATCATTTCCCCCCCAGCCCCAGCTTTCTCCTTAGGACAAGTCTCAGAGAAGAAAAGAAAAGAAAAAAAACAAAAGAAGAAGAAAGGAAGCCATGGGCCTGGCCCGTCCTACAACAAAAACGCACTGCTAATTACCACAGCTGAATGCTTGATCCAGCCAAAATGCAGGTACACAATTACTTTGCGTGGGGGCAGCCTCTGCTTAACCCCTGCCGGGTTTCACTCCCTCTTCAGCACGTTTGCTCTTCTTCAAAAGCAGTTATCTCCCGATGGTAATAACTGACTCGCTGCCCCAAGGAAAGAGTCCCCGGGGAGCATCCAGGTGAGCTGATGCCCCAAACCATTCTGGGATGGATCGTGACTTAACCAGAAATAGGAAAAGGAAGCCCAGTGTGTTTCTTCCTAGCTTTTTAAAAGACTTAATGGTGTTTAGATCACAGCAGGGGACGTAAGATGGTGACAATTTAGTTCCTTTCCAGACAAATAGTAAGCTTCCCTAAAATCCATAAATACTTTTGAGCTTCTTGATAATCGAGCTAAATTAACAACAACAAAGAAATACGAATCGACACACAGCTTTTGACTCGGGAGCATTTGTATTGCATTTGGAAGTGATTCACATGTGTGTCCAATCTATTTACACATTTCAGATGAATGTATCATCCATTATGAAGAAATGCCACTAGCAACCATAGCAAAGCAAGGCATTAATGATTTGCTGAAGAAGAAGCACCTAGTAAGTGTAATTTCTACAGTAATTTAGCACAACAGTATTTTAGGGAGTATTTTTACAGTTAAATTGGCTATGCCTATTCTATCCAATTTATCCAAAGCTTTATATGATATAAGCACAACAGGCTCTTGAATAATGTTTTGTTCAACATCATTTTGTTATAATGTTGACAAGATGCCATAGGAACTTACCTCTCGTTTATACCAATTAGCCTATGGTAAAATTGGTTTTCTTACGTGTTGTTTAGTATAAAGTCACAGAACCTATTAAGGATGTTAAGTTAGAACTTACTCTCTGTGTGTGCATGCATATACTTGTATATTTGTATGGATATCAGAAATAAACCTATCCCACTATCGCCCATTCTGCTGTCTCTAACTTGGTCCAAAGCACCAGCATCTTGGACCTGACTGAATCGTGTACCTGCTGTCGGTCACACAGGTCTACCCTGGCTACTCTGTCGAGTCTCAGCACTAGGCAATTACTACTGCCTTTGCAGAAACAGTGAAAAATAAAAACACAGAGTTTTTT
>PVJL010017789.1:0-17448 GCA_004026885.1 Lyroderma lyra
TTGTTGAATGCTTTAACCCGGTTGGTATCATTAATACAACTGAAGACGCTAAATATCAGTGCATAGACATGGGTTTGTGAATATGCCCTTTCCACGGAGACATTGCTGTTGGTTCACTCTTAAATGACACCTCCCCTTAGCATTGATTAAAAGTGTGTCATTAACATACACGCTTAATTACTTATGGTTTATGAGTTTTTCTCTGTTTTTAGAGATAAATTACCTGCACCCTTTTGTTTTTTCAAATTTGATATTCATTGAGTATTTGGATTTTGATGACCTATTCTTCTGAAATATTGATTATTATATTAAACTTGTTTTGTTATGGACATTTTTAAATCTAAGACAACATTCAGAAATCTTTATTTTCAAACATGTTGTTTAATTAATATGGAATTGACTCTGGATATATTTGGAATCAGTCAGTTGTCTGTATTCTTATTCTGAGTTACTGAAAATATTTTCAGTGTTTTATTTCAACTGCATAGAGACCAAACCTGATACCAACATTGTACAGCCATAGTGATGATGAAATAAAGAGATTTGAAAATGTGTATGCTTGTGTATTTTCTGAATGTGGGGAGGGGAAGGGAAGGGAAGAAACTGAATTGTGAGGGTGCTTGAAGGGGGAGTGTCATGCGGGCTTAGGGGTCAGACCAGAAGGTCCACAGGTCGTCAGCCATTGTATAAAAGGACTGGGGCAGGACTGAACACTAAAAATAAATTTCCTCAATCATGTGCCATGACTTGTGAGCTTTTTTTCTTCTGGGGAGCCTGGTAATACTTCAATCAAGTACCAAGACTACAAGAATCATTTCCATCATCTTTCCTTTGAGAGCTCTCCTTGAAACAAATTTACTTAAAAAATGAGGAAAAATTTCAAGTAAACTAAAACCCATTTACTGGGTAAAAGTTATTTTTACCACTGAGGAGAGTTAACACATTTCTTTTCTTTTCTTTTCTTTTTTTTTTTTTTTGGGGGGGGGTGGGTAGTTCCCTGGCTGGGAAAACACATTTCATATTCCCATATGTTAGGGACACAAATGTCATTTCTGCACTATACCTATCCTGTATTTTTCAATGTCTTTTTACTATTAGCTTTATTCAACTCAGAATTCAAGAAAAATGTCCAGACTGCATTTCTTTAGTATGTTTTATAAATTTTTAAAAATCTACATTATTTCTTCCTTTTTCCTTTTCCTTCATTTGTTGAAGAGAGTAGGTCATTGTGTCATAGAATTTAGGAATTCCTGGATATGACATTTCACACCCTGTTGTGTTTCTTAACACATTCTTCTCACTGGTGTTGATTCTGAATTGAGAGAGCTTGAGGCTTCATCAATTCAGGCTTGACTCTTTGGCAGTAATAATATGTTATAGATGGTGGTTCATACTTCCTATTGCATCCACAGCCCATCAGGAGATACCTTTGTTTGTGCCTTTTTTTTTTTATCATGCTGTTAAGATTGAGCAGTTTCAGGTGTGATAGCCTTCCACATTCATTACCAAAGTTTTCTATCACTAGGTTGATCATATATCCAAATGGTGACTATTTTTAACAGGGGTGAGACTATTAGTAATGAGCATAAGATAACCAATGTAAACAAGGTCTTGTCCCTGGAAAACTGTGGTGGATGTCCACCAGGTATATCAAGCTTCATATTTGATTAAAAGCCAGTGAAGGTTATTGCCCAGATCTATTAACTCATTAAGTGTTGCAAAATGATTTTTATAACTTTGTAAGTTTTTTACATTTATTGCTTGGAGTTCTCTCATGAAGAATAATTATGAACTATTTGGTTTTCCTGAAATATGGTTCGTGCATGAAACATAGAATTAACACTTTATCCTTTCTCTTTCAGAATGTTGTGTTGCTGACCCATCTTTAATTACTGAAAAGTGACCAAAGATTGTTTAGGACTTTTTTTAGTATTTAATGTACTCAAAGCTATTAAAGCATTTGTAATTTAAATTGTTGTACTTATTATTCATTTAATGCTTATTCTAAATTTGTGAACACTTTCACATCACCTCTGGAATCCTTTTGACATAATCTCAACATATATCTAGCTTGTGTGCTATATAATATTACATTCTCATCTTGTTCATATTCCACCCTAGATCTAGAATCAGCTATTTCTCCAAGGAGTTCTGGTTTGTTTGAGAGAACATATGTGGGCACTACAGGTACTCATTTTAACTGATATGTTCATTGCTTCAAGGCCTTTGCAGTGGACTGAGCTAGAATACACACTTTTTTTGAGAATCATTCCTGATACTGAATGAGTTCATGCTGATATTTCATGAGGTCCAGCTAATTCCATTGAAATTTAAGACTGATTAATTGAATTTATTGTTTACCTATTTTGTTTTACATTAAACGATTGATTAATAGATTATTTTTTATTGTTAAATTTATTGGGGTGACTTTGGTTAGCAAAAATTACATAGGTTCCTGGTGTACAATTCTACAGTGCATCATCTATGTGTTGCATTATGTGTTCACCCCCAGAGTCAGTTCTCTTTGTATTACCATATATTTGACTCAGTCTCCCTCCTCTCCCACCACCTCCTCCCTTACCCAGGTAACCACTAAACCATTGACTGTGTCCATGAGTTTTTGTTTCTTTATTGCTTTCAGTTTTATATTCCACATATAAGTAAAGTCATATGGTTCTTGATTTTTTTTCTGTCTGGCTTATCTTGCTTAGCATGATGATCTAAAGATCCATCCATTTTGTCATGAATAACACCTTGATTTCTTAAACTTTGAGATAATTACTTATTCCCTACTCTTTATATTTACATGTATGTATAATATTTGAAAATAATAATTGCAATACTATTAGTAGTAATATGATTGGATAATATACTTCAAGATGCATCATTGGTTCTTTTTATCCTTATGATATATTTCCCATTTGGGATACAGCCAACTTACTATGTTTTAAACTCATTTGAAAGAGGTAAATTCTGCAGAATTAACCCATCAATTTAATCCAGAACCACAAGTCCATTTGTTTCATTTTGGCTTTTAATTTTTAAAGTTTGTTACATTTGTTTTCTAATTCCACAAATCATCTAATGATTCTAAAACTAAAACTGTGAAATAGTTACTTTAAGAAAATCTGTCTTCCATCTTCTACTCATTACTACATCCCTCCTTTCTCCCATTTGTAATCATTTCCTTCTTTTTCTTAGTGTTTCCTTCTTTAAATATAAATGTAAATATAAAAACACACATATAACCTGAAAGAGGCACACACTCATATATATTCTCCCCTTTTTTTTTTTTTTTGGTATGTGGGTAGCTCCCTGGCTGGGAATCGAACCCAGGCCGCAGCGCTGACAGCGCCAACGCTGAAGCCTTAAGCCACTGCACCATCAGGGAACTCCCATATTCTCCCCTTTTGCTTAGGTAAATGATAGCATTATATGCATTGTTCTGCATTTTTGTTTTTTCACAAAATATATTCTGAAAATTACTCAGAGAACAGAGATCTCTTGTCTACTATGATTTCTTCAATAATTTCTCTATTAATGAATAGGTAGGGTCCAGAATTTTACTAATATAAAAGCTAATGAATAGTGTTCTATAAATAGACTTGGACATGGATATTTCATATTTTGTTGGTATATCTCTGAGATGAAGTCTTATAAATGAGAATTTCGAAACAAAGGATACATGGATATACATTTTGCTTGCTCTTACCAAGTTCCCTTGTGTTGGGATTGTACCATTTTGCAGTACCACCAGCAATATTTGAGATTACCTGTTCCTGTACCCTGAATAATGTTGACAAACATTTTTCCAGTCCAATAAGTGAGGAATAATATCTGTAGGAATGACTTCCCTCATTGCTGTTCTTTTTCAAGATTTTCCTGTTCACTCATTTGTGTTCCTAAATAAACTGTATAATCAACTTACCTTGTTCCAGAAAAAATATCATGATATTGGAAGGTCTGAATATGTTTATTTAGGAGTTAGTAACTTTTTCACGTATTAATAAACACATTTGCATATCTATTTCTGAGAACTATTTACTCATCTTTTAAATGTCTTCTCTTAACAGTTTGCCTCTTTTAAACTTTTAGTAACTGTTTGAGAATAGAAACAAATCTCAGTTTGTAAAATAATTTTTAAATTTTTTATTGAAGTAAAATAATTTTATGTGGTTTCATTTTTTGCATATGGTCTCTGATCCATTTAGAATTTATTCTGGTATATGATGTAAGAAATAAATACAACTTTGTCTGTTTTCCACATGGCTATTTAGTTATCCCAATGCCATTTTTTGTAAAAGTCCATTTTTCCTCCTTGATTTTACATAGACTAAATTTCTATACACATTTTTTCTCTTACATTGCATTGTTTCCATTAATACACCAATACCACATGATTTTAGTTATACAGATTTTATAATAGGTTTTAGAATCTGTAGAGGTGATCCCTTTCATTTACCTTTTCCCAGGTTTTCCTGTCTATGCTTGCACATTTGTTTTCCCTATATGGTCATAACAATAATCCTGTCTAGCTCCTGAAAAATGATCTCATTTTTATTGTGATTAAAGTTGTAAATTTACTCAGAAAGAACTGACTTTTTATGATGTTGAATTTTCTGATACAAGAGTGACACATCTTTTCATCTATTCAAGTTACTTTTGTGTCCTTCAGAATGATTTCTAGTCTTTCCTATTTATATTTTGATTATTTCTTGTTACACTTATGTCTAGGTATTTTGTTCATGCCATTGGTAATGGAATTTACCTTCTTATTTTCTAGCTGGTTATTCTTCTAAATGTGAAAACTTTTGATTTCTGAGTTTTAGTTTTATCATTACTTTACTAATATCTTCTATTGTTTATAGTGATTTTCCCTTCCTAATTTTACTTGTGTATTTCCTTTCTCTTGTCTAATTACACTGGCTCATATCTCCACCACAATGCTAAATAGTAATGAGCTATTAGGCATCTCTTTTTGTTTGTGACTTTAGTGGTGGAGTCTCTAGTTAGCATTTCCTTATTAAGGAAGTTATGGGATTTGGGGCTGAGAGGTGTATATTTTATTAGTTAACATAGTTTATCTGGCTACATTATTTGTGAGAAGTCACTAAGCACAACACTCACAGAATTCAATTTTTTAAAATGTGGCTATTTTATAGACCTGTGCTGTTCAATATCAACCACAAATTAGAATACTTATATGAATGAGAACAAATTGGAGGGAAAATATAAAGGCTAACTAATGTTATTTCATCCATATTATATTATAGCACAAACTGTTGGTGATACAGCTTGCTAGAGTATTGTACTTTACATTTCTTTCTTTGGGTCATTAAGTAATAGAATTTAATGATAAAGACAATTTAGTGTCTGTTAAGAGAAAAATATTTTAAATATGTAGAATGAAAGTTAAGTGTAACTATAGTACTTAACATTTTACTTATGTATTTGCTACTTAATATTTCTCCAATTTTCAAAGCCACCTACTATCATTTATTAGCTAGCATTGATTTGGCTTCAAGAGTTATGAACGCACATGCTCTGAAATCAGACTGATAGAATAAAATTCTGGTTCAACATAACTGTTGTGTGACCTTCAATAAGTCACTTAATCTCATTTTCTTCAATCTGTAAAATTTGGATGATTGACATTGCTGTCTCAAATGGTCATTGTGAATATAAGTGATTATATACCTAAAGGATTAGTACAGAATCAGGAGCACAGAAGTACTCAATAAAGTTAGCAATTATTACATCATCCTATTTTTTTAATGCAACTCAATTTCTTCTGTATGTTTACTTTCTCATGAGTGACACAAAATATAAGTTACTAAAAATGGAAAAAGAGATGTGTTATCTATCAATCAGAAGAGTTACTGATAAGTGATTTTGTAAGACAAGAAGCATACAGGAGCAATAGATCTAAAATAAATCTGAGAACAAAAGGTTAACCATGATTTATGGATCAATTATAGTGAATATTCATGCAGTATTAATTATACAATATATTTGACTAAATCCTTTCCAGCATTTCTACTTAATGATCATCTTGCATATGCCCAGCACTGTACTAGGTATTGAAGTAACAATAGTAAACAACCCAATAAAGACTCCTTGCCCTCTTAGAACTTATGTTCTAATATGAGAATAGAAAATAAAACAAGATAAACAAGTAAAATACCGCATATCATAATGGTAGATGGTGGTATGTGCTACATTCAAGAACACTAAAAAGTCCAAGATTTTACCCTATGTACAAGCTAAGAAGTAAGACTATTTTTGTCTCATGTATGTTTGCCAAAAAACATGAAACTCCTTACTCAGAGGTAGATGATGTTGTTACTCACAGCAGAATCCAGTAACCAGTGCTTCATGTTCATGGGGGACACTGAAGTTCCCTGAGTCCCATGGAGACCATGCAGGGGCGTCTAAATACATGCCTGCACATGCCATGGGAATTTCAGGAGAGGAACACTATGGGATCTTTTGTAGCAAGCAGAAGCAGTCTGCTCTCACAACCTTGAGAAATGGGCCAGGTAAACAGTAGTCAAAACCTGCCAATTTTGCTGTACCCAGCAAGAATGTGCAGAGATGCTGAGCTCATGGCAGATTGCCTTTCCTAATATTATGAGAAAAATTAAATGGGGAATAAAGATACTGACTCTTTAAATACTGTTCAATTTTAATTATAAACATAGAAATACTGTTCCAGACTGAAATAAAATTACTCTCCATTTTACTTTGAATAGTTTGTCATGGGGTTTATCTTTTGAAAAAATGTAGATTTTGAAAAAATTTGATCCTTCAAACCACAAAATGTTGATTTGGAACTACTTTTAACCATAACCTTCAATTATTGAAGATTGTTTTTATCTAATTAATCACACCTTAGTATTGTCCTTGGCTCAGTTACAGGACTACAGTTTAAATTGACCCTGTATTAATGCTTGTCAAGTGAGAGAAAGCATGTTTTATTTATAGTATACTTACTTCTATGTTGAAAAGTCTTTGTGTAACTCAGTAGAAAAAAATGATGCTTACTGTTCATCTTTTTAATCTAAATCAAGTATTTTCAGGTCACAATGAAATACCCTGAGAGAGTTACTTTTTAGAGGCCAAAAAGTATCTCATCCACTAAATACTAAAATAAATAAATCCAATGTAATATTTTATATCTCAAACTTGTCCATCATATTAGGAAAAGTATGTTACTAATTTGTGGTTTTATAGACTGCTACGAGGTGAAGAGTCCCATATTAAGAGTGTTTTTATTTTCTGTGTGATTGGTGAACTCAGTATGTTGGTAAAAGCTGATTCATACAAGGTCACTGCCATGAATTCAATCTTTACATAGGAAGAAAACTGATAAAGAAATGAATTATTCTGTCATCATCTCCCAAACCACAATTCTAAGTGACTCACAATTACAAGCTCATGATGTAAAAATATGAAGAACCAAAGCTCACAACTAACATTTGTTCAACACATAGTGTCTAAACATGTCATCATCACTATTACATATCACCTTCAGAATAATTCTATTAAATACTATCAGTATCCTCTGTTTTACAAGTAAACAACAATAAATCTGTTTTTAAAACATAGAGTTAAATTGATGGTTGTAGATTTAGAAACCTTAATACCTATTTTTTTCAATGCTTTGTTTTGGATAAGTGGTGCTGAGAGATTTCTGATTCACATCAATTAAAATGTAATGGGCTGACTTGTTCAGAATACAAAAAAGGGACAGATGCCAGGGCCAAGTTAACCTCCTTCCAATTAGTGTTTCAGATATTTTGCAAAATTGGCAGGGTAAGCATTTTTTAGATATCTGGGCAACAATGTATTAACTTGACAACTCATGTGTTGATGGCCATCGATATAGTAAAAAAAGAATATGTGTGTGTGTGTGTGTGTGTGTGTGTGTGTGTGTGTGTAATCCCATTAACATCTGCTTGGTACTCACTGATACAAAAGCCTGCATATATTTATGATCGGCCCAACTGCTATGGTCCTGTATGATCTCTGAGTAATATCCTGAGATTCTGTGGAAAAAGTACAGCTATGGTCTGAATATTCCTTAAGGCCATGTGCTCCAGCTTACTACCTATTGCATGCTATTTGCAGTGGGAGAGATGCAATGTCACAGTGTGATGCTGACCTTATGTTGTATCCCTTAGTGCCTCAGCATCCTATCACCTGGACTTCACATAGGACTAAAGATCCTTCTGGCAACAATGAGCTATAAGAAGTTAGCAACTAGTTTGTTGGAAAAGCTTTCTCACCTTGACACCCTAGTGTTTCAGTGTGTCTTTGTTAGACTCTTTCACAGTTGGTGGTAAGAAATAGTTTAATTTATGGTTCATGGTAAAAAAAATGATTACTGTTTAGACACCAGGTTGGTAACTATTCCCACAGTAGGCATGTTTTCCTCTGTGGTCTCATCACACAATAAAATGGTTAGTTTTTTTCTCCATGGAGACTGTGAGACTGCAGTATGAGTTAACATTGTACTCAGAAAGGCTGACTCCCAACTATTTATAAGTTCTTTAAATTATTAGTTTACCTGCAATGATTCATTATAATTTTCTGATATCGAAAAATTTAGGAGTTCCCTGGTGGTGCAGTGGCGAAGACTTTGGCGCTGTCAACGCTGCGGCCAGGGTTCGATTCCCAGCCAGGGAACTACCCACATTAAAAAAAAAATTTAGATATGATAAGACTTGATACATAGTCATGAATTTTAAAAGTTTAAGATTCAGTATTGCTTGTATGAGGATTATTTTAAACTGGACATTTGAAATTCAACAGATGCAGAAAGAAGCGTATCTATGTCTGATCAGAGGCAAAAACTGCTGAGAGTGAGGCCACAATGAAGTCCTTCTACAGAGGACTTTTTTCCTGTCAGGAAGAAAGACAAGAACACTTGCACCTGTATAAACATTATTACAAACTATCTTACCTGCTAATTTATTGACTTGAAAGCTCATTTGTCTTTTTTAAAAAAGTCCATTTGTTCTTCCCATCAAAGCCTTTTCTCCCCACTATCTTGCCTCTATTAGGTATATAAACTTTATCTCTACTTATTGAGCAAGCCACTTCTGTGAGTTCCCATATGAATATGAAAAAACTTTGTCTTCTGTTAATCTGTCTATGGCCAGTTAACTCCTAGAACCCCAATTGCTGATCTTAAATCTGTAAAAGAAAAGATTTACTCCCAGTAGTATTCCAACACCCACACAAGTGTGAAATTAACTAATTCCTTTATTATTACTGCTTTAATAATGAATGAAAGTAATAATTCTCCATCCTGAAAAAAAGTCAAAACATTTAAAATTTAATAGAAAAATATACATGTACTTCAAGTTACATTTAATTTGACTTCACAGATTTATAATTTGATTACTTCTCTGTAGGTGGTTCAAATGATTGCAAGTGAACTTATGTCCAGACACTATTAATTGGGTAAGGTGTTTCATTTTTTAAACCAGAACTTTAACAGTTTGAGAGATAAAAATGTTGTTCTGGGGAGTTCCCTGATGGTGTAGTGGCTTAAGGCTTCAGCACTGGTGCTGTCAATGCTGCGGCCTGGGTTCGATTCCCAGCCAGGGAGCTACCCACATACCAAAAAGCAAAAAAAAAAAAAGTTGTTCTGTTGATAACAATGGTAAGTAAGCACTTTCTTGTCAAGAATGTAACACTATGCTTAAGAGACATTTCAGTGAGATAGCAGCAGCCTCAGGTTCTAGAGTCAATACAATACATGCTTCTGAACTGTATTTAGAATTGCTTCTTTTAATATTCAAGTCAGTTTGTCAAGCTTCAAACAGCCTTTAAACCCTTCAAAAAACAACTTGGTATCTCAATAATAACTTCACTTTTCTCACACTCTGTGCTCCCCTCCCCCAAAAAACCAAACAAACAAAACAGTGCAAAGATGTCAAAATCCCTTTGCCCTGTCTGAGAACTACAGGCACTTCACAGTGTCTGACATTTACATCATCAAGCTTGTTAACATTAGAGTCATTGCAGCAGACAACTGGCAAATCAGGTGGGGTTAGTGTCAGCAGAGGTGGGTGCTTATTGCACCAACAACTGTCACCCAATCTTGGCAGATTGTATGCTTCTGAGGATTTATCCATTTCTTCTAGGCCATCCAACTTTTTAGCATATAATTGTCTGCAACAGTCCTTATGATCCTTTTTATTTCTGAGGCATCCATTATAATATCGCCTCTTTCATTTAGGATTTTGAGTTTTCTTTTTTCTTAATCTAGCTGTTTATCAATTTTATCTTTTCAATAAACCATTTCTTATGATAGTTTAGCTGACTTAAATATTTTTTAGTTTTGTGTGTACAAGAGACCATAATGCTTAGATATTTGCATACCTCATAAAAATAATAACCCCAACAGGTCTATTTCACATTTGATGCCTTACATAGCTGTTACAATACCATTGACTACACTCCTTGTGCTGTACTCTACATCCCATGACTCTCTCTCTCTCTCGTGCCCTCTTTCTCTCTCTCTCTCTCACTCTCTCTCATATATATATATATATATATATATACACACACACACACACACACACACACACACACATATATATATATATATTCAACATTCATCAGTTTAGCTGACTTTTTTCTATTGTTTTTCCATTCTCTATTTGATTTATTTCTACTTTAATTTTTACTATTTCCTTTCTGTGGTAATTTTGACCTTAGTGTCTCTTTCCTTTTCTAGTTCCTTGAGTTTTAAAATTAGGTTATTTATTTGAAATCCTTCCTCTTTTTTTTAATATGTGTTGCTATACATTACCTTACTTCTTAGTACTGTTTTTGCTGCATCCCATAAGTTTTAGTAGTTGTATTTTGAGAATACAAAGCCTGAACAGACTGATAACAAATAAGGAGACTAAATCAGTAATCAAGATCCACCCCAAAATGAAAAGTTCAGAACCAGATGGCTTCAGAGATAAACTCCATCAAACATTCAAAGAAGAATTAGTACCAATTCTTCTTAAATGGCTAAAACAAACAAACAAACAAAACAGAAGGAAGAAGACTTCCGTACTTTTATGAGGCAAGCATCATCCTGACACCAAAGCCAGACAGACATCACAAGAAAACTAACTATCTCTGATGAACATAGGTGCAAAAATCTTCAATAAAATACTACCGGCAAACAAAATTCAACAGCACATTAAGAGCATTATACATTATGATCAAATAGGTTTTATATTTAGGATGCAAGGGTGTTTCAATATATACAGATCAACAAATAGGTATGGAAGAAACTTACCTCAACACAATAAAGGCCATATATAAAAATCCCACAGCTAACATCATAATAAAAAAAATGCAGAAAAGCAAAAAGCTTTCTCTTTAAGATTTGGTGCTAGGTAAGAATGCCAACTTTTACCACTTCTATTCAACACAGTATTGGAAGTCCTAGCCAGAACAATTAGACAAGAAAAAGAAATTAAAGGCATTAAAATAAAAAAGGAGTAAGTAAAATTATATCTGTAGATGACATGATCATGCAAGTAGAAAACCTTAAAGACTCAATGAAAGCACTGTTAGAACTGATAAACAAGTTCAGCAAAGTTTCAGGATACAAAAGCAACATAGAAAAACCAGTGGCATAACTAAAAATGAAGTATCTGAAAAGGAAACTAAGAAAATAATTCCATTTACAATAGGAACAAAAAGAATAAAACACTTATGGGTAAACTGAACCAAAGTGGTAAAAGACTTGTACACTGGAAATTTTAAAACACTAATGAAGGAAACTGAAGAAGGCAGATACATGGAAAGATATACTATGTTCAAGGACTGGACATGTTATTACTGCTAAACTATCAATATTATCCAAAGTCACCTACAGATTCAATGCTATCCTTATCAAAATCCTACTGACATTACTTACAGAAATAGAAAAAAAAAATCCTAAAATTCACAAGAGACTCCAAAGAGCAAAAGCAATCTTGAGCAAGAAGATCAAAGCTGGAAGCATCACATTTCCTGATTTAAAAAATACTGCAAAGCTACAATGTTCGTTACAGTATGGTACTAGTATAAAAGCAGATACATAGACCAACAGAACAGAATAGAAACCCATAAATAAATTCATGAACTTACAGGCAACTGATCTACAAGACTGCTAAGAAAACACAATGGGGAAAGGATCATCTTTTCATTAAATAGTGTTGGCAAAACTGGATATCCACATGCAAAAGAATGAAATTAGACCCTCATCTTACACACACAAAAAATAAACTAAAAATGGATGAGACTTAAACATAAGACCTAAAACCATAACACTTCTAGAAGAAAACATAGGGGGAAAACTTCTTGACATTGGTCTCAGCAATGATTTTTTGAATATGACACCAAAAGCACAGACAACAAAAGCAAAAATAGACAAATAAGACTGCTTCAAACTAAAAATCCTCTGCACATAAAAGGAAACAATCAACAGACTGAAAAGGCAACTTACAGAATGGGAGAAAATATTTGCAAACCATATATCTCACAAGGGGTTACTATCCAAGACATATAAAGAACTTATACTACTCAATAGCAACAAACAAACAAGTAAATAAGAAATAACTTGATTTAAAAATGAGCAGAGGAAATGAATAGATATTTCTTTAAAAAAAAAGCATACAAATAGCCAACAGGCACATGGAAGGTCATCAACATCACTAGTTATCAGGAAAATGTAAATCAAAACCACAATGAGATATAACCTCACATCTGTTAAGATGGCTATAAACAAAAACATAAGTGACAACCATTGTTGGCAAGGGTGTGAGGGAAAGGGAACACTTGAACACTATTGGTGGCGATGTAAATTGATGCAGCCATTATGGAAAATAGTATGGAGTTCTATCAAAAAATTAAAAATAGAGCAACCATATGATCAAACAATCTCTGTTCTGGGTATATATTCAAATAAAATTAATTCAGGATCTCAAGGAGATATCTGCACTCCTATGTTCACTGAAACATTATTCACAATAGCCATGATATGGCAACAACCTAAATGTCCATTAACAGAGGAATGGATAAAGCAAATGTGATACACACACACAAAATGAAATAGTATTTAGTCTTTAAAAGAAGGAAACTGTGCCATTTACTACAACACAGATGAATCTGGAAGATATCATGCTAAGTAAAGTGAGCCAGATGGGAGTGAACAAATATGGTGTGATCTCCCTTATATATAGAATATAAAATAAACTCATAGAAGCAGAGAGTGGAATGGTGGTAGGGATGGAGTGGAGAGAAAAGGACATGGGGAAATGCTGGTAAAAAGGGTGCAAAGTTTCATTATTCAAGACAAATAAGTTTTGAAGATCTAATGTAGAGCATGACGACTGTAGTTAACAACACCGTATTGTGTACTTGAAATGTGCTAAGAGGATTAACCCTTAAGAATTGTCACAAGAAAGGAAAGAAGGAAGGAAAGAAGGAAGGAAAAAGAAAGGGGAGGGAGGGTGGGAGGAAAAGAAGGAGGGAGAGAGAGAGAGAGGGATGGAGGAAGAAAAAGAAAGGGAAGGGAAGGGAAAATGCTAACTATGTGAGGTGACAGATGCGTTAATTAGCTTGATTGTGGTGGTTATTTCACAATGTATACACATACCAAAACATCATGCTGTACATCTTAAGTATATACAATTTCTATTTGTCAATTATCTCTCAATAAAGTTGCAAAAAAAAAAAACCTGTCTACCAGTGTTGAGGAAACAGAACAGACAGGACTACCAATTACAAGATTCTGAGACTACTTTGTGCTAGAAATAAGTTATATCGGTAGGGCCCTGAGGAGAGCATTTTATTTTTATCCATAATGATGAATCTGGATCATCAAGTAAATATTCAGCTTTCATTAATTATACTCTGTTTGCTAAAGGGATGTGAATAATATAAATGCTTTTTTTTTCAAAATAGTTATAAAATACTGAATTATGTTGTTTGAGAAACTTAACCATATAAGGAAAAAATACCATTGTTGGTTAACATCTCAATATGAGATGTTTTATTTAGTTGGGATGTATTATGATTATTTAGTTGGGATGGTCATTTGGGACAATTTTGTTGCATTTTTATGTACTTCTGGACCTCATAAAACATGAAATTGTTAGTGATATACAAACACACAAAATAATGCATGTGAATAAACTCTGCAGTGACTCTTTTGATAATTGGAAAAGTCTAACCCTGTGTGGAAAATGTAAGTTTTGTAAAAAATCAATATCCACTCAAAAGTTTTCCATTTCTCCTGTGGTAGTGAGATGTAACTCTCAATCCTCCCAGGTGGCCAATGAAACAGTTTTTCAGGCAATATTCTAAAAAGCATTTGAAAACTAGTATATTTGACTTGTCAACCCTTAAAGGAAAATTTTAATGCTTCAACACAATGAAAGTAATACATTGAAGTGATCATTCAAAATATCTGAACAGCCATGTTGGAATTTCCTTTATGTACTTAGATACGCTTTACCATATGGAACTGGTAACACATATCTAAACTATTAGGTAGGAAGAATTCCAACACTAGTTTTGTAAGGGGATGGGCACTATGGTGGAGTGAAGATGTAAACCCTGTCGACATACGTCAAATTCAACTTTCCATAAAACATGTCAGGCAAACACAGTGGATGTGGCCTTAGGCATTGAGATTACCTCTCCAAGTATAAGGTTCCAGCCTCAGAGAGAAAGGGGCAGGTGTATGGAGATTTTCCCCCATTGGGTCAGGAGAATCCTCTCTCCAAAAAGGCAGAGGAAAAGATTCCTTTTCCCCCTGGGCTTAACTGTTGGAAAAGACTACTTACCCCTGGCTTGTAGACAAACTTTCCCTAAAGAGCTATCTTTGAACCTTCAGCCCCAAGTATGTATGCACTCCAGTTTTGTATGTCTCCCTTCAAGTGTGGTGTTTATTCCAAGACTCATTATCTTCTTAGAAATAACCTCAAATTATAATTATCTGATGGAATGAGTTGAAAACATGATAATGACTGGTAGCCCCTTCAGGTAGAAAGCATGTGACTTCTTTGCCCAACAGAAAGTTGAAAGAATCTGGAGTCAGAAGTGTTGAGTTCTGTGACTTTCGAGTGCTAGCATTTCAGCCTAGTCCTTTTACCTCTTGTGACTGTCAGTCTCTGTGATGGGGAAATGCCCTGAATATTCTATATGACTACAGTGAGGCTCACATATGGGAGTACTCTGAAATGTATTTTCAGCAAGAGATTTTAAGTAAAGATTTGGGGGAAACACAGGAACATAGCTGCCGTTTCAAAAACGACAAATGATAATTTTTATATATTTTTTGCTTCTAAAGGTCATTACATAATTGAAATGTCATATTTAGTGCTTTGTGTTGGCAAATGTCAATAAATCTTCATTGTAATATCTTCAAGACATTATTTCATCAAGTACACGATCAGGTTCACAAACTTAAGAGACTCACTAGCAGCCCGTGAAGAAAAGAAGCAGTTAGGGAGGCCACCAGCTAAGGAGGCCATAATATTATCAGAGGGGCTCATATTTGAATGTAAAACAGAAGTCTTGCAGATACTCTTATATAGATCTCAGTTATAAAGACCCCAGTAATCATCAACATTTAGATTCATGGGTATGATAAGAGGGCAAGTACAACATGTTAATTATAAACATAACCTAGAAATAAATTTTAATCTGAAGATTGAAAAATGAACCACTGTAGTTAAAGGAGCAATCTCTCTGTCTCTGAGACATCCTTGTCAGACACTTGGGGTTTCATTGCTAAAGGATTAGATAAGACACATTCAGAACATGATGGATCTTAGCTTTTTGAGGGTGATGCTTATTGTGATTGCCACAAATTGAAATGTGAGATCATGATACTGCAAAAACACACGTCTTATAATCCTGCAATTGTTGAGTCAAACAATATTAGAAAAATGGCTTTCCTGATATCCATCATTTTCCAAATGTGTTTAATTACTACAGAACAAGAGAAAATATGAGCTATAACATACCAATTAGAATTTTAAAGGACAAAGTTAAAATTTTCTATAATTTGTGTCTAGTAAAGACATCTGTCTGACCAGTTGTGGAGAAAAAGGAAGCTTTACATTTGCTTTAGGGGACTTGTTCTTGATATTCTGAATTAAAAATTAACTGTGATGAAAAAATGGACAATAAATACTACTATTTATACAAAATAAAACAGTAGCTAAAATACAGCTAAAATATGTAAGAAAATTAGTCATTCCACAAATGGTAAAAAACAAAATAAAACAAAACCCTCTTTTCTTTAAAATATCAGCCAGTTACCTCAAGTACACATTTACCTATTAGAGGTGGTAAGAGAAAAATAAATTATCAACCATTCAATCACTAAGTGCATTATATCCTGATTCTTGTTTGGGCACGCTCATATAAAATTATTTAGATTGCTCAGTATAAATACTAGAAATCTCATGAAAATCTTTGGGATGCTTGTTTTACCTCTGTAACCAGAGACCAACTTCTCAAATAAGGATCTTCTTCAAAGTTTGGAAGAGTAATTCAGATTTATAGACCAACATATGCTTTGGCTTAAAAGAAAAATCTTCTAAAATGGAAAATATAAAAATCAAAATGTTCTATTAATATATAATATTAAATAATGGTGTAGGACTTACTTCTTCTTTTTTATTAATTCATTTTTATTGTTAGACTTATTGGGGTGACATCTGTTAGCAAGGACTACACAGGTTTCACGCATACAATTCTACAGTGCATTGTCAACTTGATGTATAATAAGTTCACTGACTGCATAAATTATTAGTTAGAAAAAGGCAATCTGTGTATACTTGTTTTTATAAACTCAAAATACCTTAAAAGTAAGGGTCTTGTATGTGGGCGATAATGAAAATTAAAAACATGCAGAAACACAAGAGAAAGTCATTCCCACCTTCCAGAATGATTTTTTTAAATACCATATTAAAGGCAATTTCAGTAAGTAATAAAATATATTTAACTGATATATTTCAAATATATTCTGAAACAATTTCATATCTACTAAATCAAATGTTTCCAAATGAAGATTTTACATATTGTCAAAATAAAAAATGACAAATATAAAAGAAAGGTGTAAAAATTGATTACTCAAGCTTTTAGATGAATATACAATGAAACTGCTATATATTTACTGAACATTAAACTTGGAAACGGAAATATTATAAGTAATTCATCCCTAAAAACAGAGCAAAACTCATAAACCATAAGTAATTAAGCGTGTATGTTAATGACACACTTTTAATCAATGCTAAGGGGAGGTGTCATTTAAGAGTGAACCAACAGCAATGTCTCCGTGGAAAGGGCATATTCACAAACCCATGTCTATGCACTGATATTTAGCGTCTTCAGTTGTATTAATGATACCAACCGGGTTAAAGCATTCAACAA
>PVJL010017791.1:0-17437 GCA_004026885.1 Lyroderma lyra
GACATATCCACAAGCACAGCCTACATGGAGCTAAGCAGTCTGGGGTCTAGGACACAGTCATGTATTATTGTGTGAGACACAGTGTAATGACCCACATCATGAGAGTGTCAGAAACTCTGATGGACAGGGCAACTGTGTGGGGCTTAGGATGATGAGTCTCCTAACTTTCTCACACAGAGTCAGTAACCTGAGATGACTACCGATGCTTTCATAGGTACATCAGTCATTCACAAAGAGGTTTCAAGGGTCCAAACTTCCTGCAAGGAAAATTCAGGAAGACATTTTACTGAATAAAACTTGCCATCTAATATTGTCTTCGCAGTGGGCACCTCTGGAGCATCCTCATTCTCTGAATGAAACATGTTATATCTTTTATCATCTGGGAACAGTTGCTTGGTGGCAGATTATAAAATTTGGACTGCTGGTCTTTCTAACAAGTTCTCTCACATTCCCCTGTTCCTAAAAAATAAAATTTTGCTTGGGGAACAGTAATTATATGGAAGTCAAGGATGAATTTCTACTTCCTAGTCGTGGTCAAACCCGACACACATGACTATTATGACACATACTGGCAATGAGCTGAGTGACAGGTATGCATTTCTCAAGAACAGTCTATATTAGATCACAGTTTATTCTGTTCTTTCCTGCTGAGATGAATTTCTGAAGAGACTCTTTCCCTCAGACCACAGCCCTATGGTGTCTGTGTTCCTGGGCCAATACTAATGGTCCTCACACAACAGGAAATAGCATGGGAAACTTGATAATGTGAGATTCATGTATAGCCTGTATTACATTTACATGACAATTGAATCAAATTACCACATACTTGGGGTTAAAGACTACACACATTTACTCCCTCACCATCTGAAGATACTAAGCAGCAATCACAGTGTTGGCAGCATCATACTTCCAAAAGTTCTGGTGCAGGCTCTGTTTCATTGTCATTTTCAGGTCCTAGGGCTGTGTTTTTTGTATTTATGGCTCAGTGTCCCTTCTTTATCCATCTTCCACTGGGAAGAAGTCACCTTTCATGAGTACTCAAATTGCATTCCTTTTCTCCTAGAGTCTTGCATCCCTTTGCCTCTCTCTCATGACTAAAACACTCATGAGTAACCTTCCAAATAATTCAGAAAAATCTTTGTACATCAAAAATTTTAAATTATATAAAGATGACAATTTTTTTTTGCTATGTGAGTGTACACTCACAATTTTAAAGACTGATTCACTTATGATCAAAGAGAATAAAACTACCAAAGCCTTGTTAAATGGGGCTGTTTAGCCATTTTCCTGCTCAGACCCACTCCTACCTCTTAGGAGTGTGTGTGTGTGTGTGTGTGTGTGTGTGTGTGTGTGTGTGTGTGTGTATTTTTTTGACATTTGAGGCCTTTGAGCCACTCTTGCTTGTCCTGCTCCTATCTCTTTAGGGTGTACTTTTCCTTTTAGTAAACTATCTCTTTGTTTCACCTTATTTTCCTTTTAATAAACTGCTTCTTGTTGAGAAAATTAGTCTATCTCTTCATTACTATCCCAACTTTTTCCTTGGAGGTTAATGTCTGTTCCCTGATTCAAAAAGTTAGCCCTTCAATGAGACTCTGTCCTTTCCAGGCAGACCTCAGCCTTGGACCTGACCTAAAGTAGTAGCTTCTTTGTGGGGGAGTGGAAAACGGAGTCTTCTCAGTGGAGAAATTGCACAGTGAGACCTTGGTAAGTGGGTAACAAGTGTTTCCTGCCTCCATTAGAAAGCTATCTTCATCCATCTCACTGAGGTGTTGCTGTTGATGCTGTTTAGCTACCAGACAGATTGTGTGAACTACCAAATGGTTGTGGGTGGGCTCAAATTGCTGTCTGGATTGCTGCTGGTCCTGGGTCCACTGATGATGTAAGGGATCAGTTAACCATTGACTGTGTATGATGGGTAAGGGGGCATACCTGGACAGAAAGAAGAGGGATTTCTTGAGGAGAATAATGGGAAAACCTGGCTATTCTCTTCTGCTTTAATGTTGCCACTCTTCCCTTTTCTCTGGAATCAGCAGCATTACCTGTCACATTGCTATTTCCAATGTCTTCAGACTAGGACAAGTGTTGCCTTCCAGCTGCTGACCTGTCTGTCCGCCCCACCATGAATTTCCCATGACATCTTAAGGCAGAAGCTGGGTGTGGAGGCCACAGGGGCATAGAATATCTTGGAGACAGAATTGACCCTCTCTCTCATAGGTACTGTTCCTCCCTCACTTGCACACCTCACATTACACTGTATGACCCCAGAGGATGGCTGGTTAGTCAATGATGGGTAAGATTCCTCAAGGAAAGAACAACATAAAACAGGCACAGTCACATAGGGGCCATCAGGAGAGAGCTTGGGCTCAACAGAGGTGAGGTATAGACGCTCATTCCTCCTGAGGTTAATCTGCTGTCCCCTGGCTGTCTTACTTCACATGTACAGCTCAGGTTGAGATCCAAAGGAATGCTATAGGCCACTTCCCCTTAATCCATGTTTTTGTAATAACAATAACTCCATCCCCTGAAATTAAGGACTGGTGTGGGAAGTCGCAATACATGTTGGAACACAATGCGGACTTTGGAAAAAACAGCCATAAGGCAAGATAATCACAGACCTTGAAAAAAATGAGTTTCAATTCCTCATACAAGTTTAACTTCCTCATTTTGTCCACCAATAAAAGCCATGCATCACACCCACTTTGGGGCTCAGTCCTTGAGGCTTTAGTCCCTTGGTCTCACTTCTAGTCTATTCATGGCTACTGTCTTTTTTCAGTTTGTGTCGACTTTCCCATTTTCCCACAGCTCGTGTCGTGCTGAACGTGACAGACAAGTGCTTTTCAGACTTCATATACTGTAACACTATTTTATGTCATATGGACCATCTGTTTTATTGGCCACATGTTATTCCATTTATAAAGATGTATTGTAATCTAAAAGCTCATACTGATCTCCCTCAATCCCACCCTTCAGAGGATAGAGAAGCAGCTGCCATTTATGTGTTTGGCAGTAGGGAACAGGGAAGCTAAGTGCCCTGAAGTGAAAGGCAGTGAATTTTCCTGGGGGAAGAGATACTGGGAAGCCCTTATTAGAGCAATTTTGCCCACAGGAACTACTGACATGCATAGGCAGCTGCTCCATCAAAGACTGGAGATCTTCAGGTTCTTGTGAATCTCCCAGTTTTGTGTCACCATTACTGCTACCACTACCACTCATCCCTCGAGCTTTCTTTTCATATCTGGAGCTTTCCTCATTTTGAGATGCTTCCTTCATTTCCACCACCAAACCCTGGGCCTGTTTCCTTCCAGTATGATTAATAAAAAAGTAGGATCAGAGAGATTTTGTTCCAAAATATCTGTCTATCCACCTCTTTGACCTATTTGGCTGGATTGTTCCTCTTGAATTTTTGCCCTTTAAGAGGGGTTACATGAGTCCAAAAAGCATCTGATTGCTGGTTCAGCACCCTCTGGGAGACAGAAAAGATGAGTGCAGTGAGTTTAGTGTGTGTGTGAGTGATACCTAATGAAAGGGCTTGAGCTGCAGTAGGTTAACATAGGCTGGAGAGCACTGAGCTCTTGGATTTTTGAGTGCCTCCAGGGAGCCTCAGAGACCTCACTTTCTATTCTTCCAGGCTTTATTCACTTTGCATGTCTGAAAGAATCACTGAACACTTGCATCCCAGCTATTATCTCCCTGGTCCTCCTGCTTCTGCTGAATATCTGCCAGCTCTTACTCCCAACAAAGAAGGTTGTCAGATCTGCCAGAAAGAAGTACATCTAATAAATCCTGACAAGGTAGTGTCTCTTGCTTCTCTATGCCATGTCACTATCACAATAGGAACATAGTGGAGCCCACAGAATTCTAACACATTGTTACCAGTACAATACCTCTAGGGTCAAAATATGACCAGTTTTGAAAATAGACATCTCATCTACCTGGCCCTGCTTCCCCTCTTGAATATTTATTGCTTTTTTTTCACAGTTGCTTGTATTCCTCCTGTCATGTGAAAATAGAAAATCAACAGAAAAAAGTTGTATCACCCCCAAAATCTTTCTTGTTAAATTTATTGGAATAACATTAGTTAGTAAAATTACATAAGTGTCAGGTGTATAGTTTTTTTTATCATCTATGTGTTGCATAGTGTTCTCATCACCCTGAGTAATTTCTTTCTTCATTACCATATATTTGAATCTCCCTCCCTCTTTCCTCATCCTCCTGCCCTCTTTCCCTTTAGCGACTACTAAACAATTGTTTGTGTCCAAAACTTTTTTTTTCTATTTTGATTGTTGGTTTTTTTCTGTTCTTTATATTCTACATATAAGTGAAGCCATAAGATTTTGGCATTTCTCATTCTGACATATTTTGCTTAGCATGATACTTTCTAGTTCTATCCATGTTGTTGCAAATGCATGATTTTATTCTACCTTATGGCCATGTAATACTTCATTGTGTAAATATACCACAGTTCCTTAATCCAATCATTTATTGGTGGACATTTATGATATTTCCATATCTTAGCTATTGTGAATAATGCTGCAATAAACAGAGAAGTGCATATTACTTTGAATTAGTATTTTGAATTTATTTTGATAAATACCAACAATTGCAATTACTGGATAACAAGGTAGTTTCATTTTTAATTTTTGAAGAACCTCCATACTGTTTTCTGTAGTGGCTGGACAAATTTGCAGCCCAAGCAACAGTGCAAAAGCATTCTCTTTTCTTCACATCCTTGCCAACATTTGTTTTTGGTCAATTTATTGATAATACCCATTCTGACAGGAGTGAGGCGGTATCTCATTGTGGTTTTGATTTACATTTCTCTGATGACTAGTGACATTGAATCTTTTTTTTTTAATGTGTCTACACATACCATGCTCATGGATAGGGAGAATTAATGTAGTTAAAATGTCCATACTACCCAAAACAATCTATAGATTCAAAGCAAGTCCCATAAATGTACCCATGACATTCTTCACAGAAATGAAATATATAATCCTAAAATTTATATAGAAGCAGAAAAGACCTATAATAGCCACAGAAAACTCAAGGGGAAAGAACAAAGTTGGAGAAATCACTCTACCTGACATCAAATTATACTACAAGGCCACAGTTATCAAAACAACATGGCATTGGCATTAAAACAAACACATAGATCAATGGAACAGAATAGAGATCCCAGAAATAAATCAATGTCTACATGGTGAACTATTCAATGATAAAAGAAGCAGGGATTCACATTGGAACAAGAACAGTCTTGTCAACAAATGGAGTTGAGAAAATTTGAAAAATACATGCAAAAAATAAAATTGACCACCTTATTACACCATATATAAAAACAAATTTAACGTGGATTAAACACCAAAATATCAGACCTGAAACCATAAAATTAATAGAAGAAAATATCGCAAATAACCTCTCAGTCATTACCTTTGCCAATATCTTAAATGATATACATTCTTAGGCAAAGAAAACAAAGGAATACAACATAAACAAATGGGACTCTATCAAATGAAAAACTTTTTTCAAGCAAAAGAAAAAACAAGAAAGAAAGAAACCTATCAAGAAAACAACAAGATATCTTACAGAATGGGAGAAAATATTTGCCAATAACACATCAGATAAATCATGCAAAAAATAATGCTTTGTGTAACTGTATCCCTCAATATTTTCTATGCCTTCACACAATTTTTAAATAAAAATGAGAATCGATATGCTACTTTATTACCCACTTTTTAAAGCAAATTTCTGAAATACCGTTTCATGTCTCTTTGCCTTGTTGATGTTAATGGACGTGTAGTATTCCATTGTGAGCATGCACTGTAACATATTTAATCAAACCCCCACTGAGAAACATTTGGACTTTTCACAATTTTTACTATTATAAACCTCACAGTAAATCACCTTTGCATATTTACTTTCTTTTGATATAAGTGAAGATTCTGTTTCAAAATCTGTGCACCTTTTCAAGTTATTTATTACATACTTACAATTTACACATTGCATGTAACAGAGTATATGTGCCTGCTTCTACCTATGCCCTTCTGAGTCACATGTGAACATTTTAACTGCATCTGTGAAAGGCAAATTTACAATTTAAAGAGATACTTCAAAAAAGTATTCCATACTAGCAAAAAAAAATCCAAGAACACTGCTATTTATTAATTGAGAGAAACACAGAAAAAATAAGTCAGTGTGAAATCCGACACAAACCTCTGCAGGGAGTCATAAAGGCTGTAATGCAGGGGGCACTCAGGATACCAGGGGGTGCTCTGGACACCAGAGGGTGCCGAGGACATACCCGGATTCACTCAGGACCACAGGGAGCTGCTCAGAAGGGACTCAGACCCCCTAGAATCGATTTCCCAGGTCCCCTATTTCTTCATCAGCATCAGCTTTTGCTATTAGGGAGATATCACATGCAGGGAACTCCATGGCTCGGTGTGCATGGATTCTGGCTGTGCACTCTTACAATTATTTCAGTAGGCAGTAAGTCTAGTGTGACCCTCCCCACATGTAGAGGGGTCAGTGTTGGATGTTTAATTAGATGTGGGTCTCCTAGGCCTTACTCTCTTCAAGACAAGCCTGGACCTTCTCACCATGACATCTTCAGGTTCCAAGTGATGGGAGAAGAGGAAAACCCAACCTGCAGGTATTTTGCAATCACTGTTTGAATTGTGTTTGACTTATTATGTTTCTCAAAGCAAGTCACACACCAAGTTTGAGTCAGTGTAGAGAGAGACTGTGGATTTTCTAGGTACAGTAAAAAGGGGCAAATTTGGTGCCCATTACAACAAATATCATTCACTGTGTGTGTGTGTGTATGTGTGTGTGTGTGTGTGTGTGTGTGTCTGTGTGTGTGTGTGTCTAATTTATTGAATGGCTGAGATAGGGTGGGCTGGAGCCACATGCAAGAATTGCCAGATGTCACCTTCAACCTGAAGAACTTAAGAGAGATAAGACACAATCAAAGCTTCCAAGAGATTGTCATCTTTCAGGGGGTTTTGACAGTGTCAGTGCATCGGGGAACCTCAAAGAAGGGGCTCCCTTTGGGCTCAACAAAGCCTTGGCTTGAGGACAACCTGATGAGTCACTGGGGTTTATTGAGGTGAATTTACTATGTCCAGAAATGATGTCAAAATTATACATTGTTCTGAGGGAACATTGTGAAATCAGGGCATGACCATTTAATACTGGACTAAAGACATTGAGAGATCATACTCTGTAAGCCTAGACTAGAATTTCCCATCAGAGCATAGACTGAGCTTCAGAGAACACTCAGGACACATAAGAAAAACTGATGCCGCAGGAGCAGGTGCAGATGAACAAAGTAGGGGCATTCTCTGCAAGCATTGGGCTTCTTTTTTATACATAAAAACAATACAATAAGTTCACCACCTAATGTATTGTTTTTATGTATAAAAAATTTATTATACATCAAGTTGACAATGCACTGTAGAATTCTATGCCTGAAACCTATGTAATCCTTGCTAACAGATATCATCCCAATAAGTCTAACAATAAAAATGAATTTAAAAAAAAACAACAATACAAAATAACAAATGGAGGACTGCTGAAGGAACTATTAACTTGATTCTATCAAAAACATTTTCAAAACTCAATAAGGCAATAAAATCCACACACTAAAGTGATATTTTACATATCTGAATTGTAATGGTGCTGATGGGCTTGGATGGTTTATTAATTCACTATATGCAAAATTTTTTATTTTTATTTCTTAATTCATTTTTATTGTTAGACTTATGGAGTGACATCTGTTAGCAAGGATTACATAGGTTTTTGTCAACTTGATGTATAATAAGTTCATGACCTAATGTGACATCTCTTTCCATCACCTTATATTCAGCTTCCCCACCCCCTCCCCTTTCTCCCCTCCCTAACTCACTGGTCCCCAAATAAAGAGTAAACTATTGGTTGTGTCCATGGGATACTTGTTTCTTCATTTCTTTTTTCTTTGCTTTCAGTTTTATATTCAGCATATGAGTGAAGTCATACAGTTCTTTGTTTTTTCTGTCTGGCTTATTTCACTAAGCATGATGATCTCCAGGTCCATCCATTTTGTTGCAAATGGCAATATTTCATCCTTTCTTATAGCTAAATAATATTCCATTGTGTATATGTACCACAGCTTCTTTATCCAGTCATCTGTCGCAGGGACCTTTGGTTGTTTCCATGTTTTGGCCACTGTGAACAGCGCTGCAATGAACATTGGGGTACATAAGTCTTTGTGGACACAGGTTTTCAAGTCTTTTGGGTAAATCCCCAGAAGGGAGATTGCTGTGTCAAATGGTAGCTCCATTCCCAATTTTCTGAGGAACCTCCACAATGTCTTCCACAGTGGTTGTACCAGTTTGCACTCCCAGCAGCAGTGTACCAGAGTTCCTTTTTCTCCACATCCTCTCCAGCACTTGTTATTCCTTGTCTTGTTCATAATAGCCATTCTAACAGGTATGAGGTGGTATCTCATTGTGGTTTTGATTTGCATTTCCTTGATAGTTAATGAGGATGAACACTTTTTCATATGTTTGCTGGTCATTTGTATTTCTTCGTGGAGGAAGTGTTTGTTTAGTTCTTCTGACCACTTTTTAATTGGGTTGTTTGTTTCTTTGTTGTTAAGTCTTATTAGTTCTTTATATATTTTAGATATTAGACCCTTATCTGATGCATTATTTGCAAATATTTTCTTTCATTCAGTTGGCTGTCTCTTTGCCTTGTTGATGGTTTCTTTTGCTGTGTAGAAGCTTATTCGTTTGATATTGTCCCATTAATTTATTTTTGCTTTTACTTCTCTTGCCTTGAGGACAGTTTTATGAAGTCTTCCTTGAGTCCTAGGTCTATAAGTTGGAAGCATATCCCCTGTGCATGGATAGGAAGACTTAACATTGTTAAAATGGCCATTCTGCCCAAAGCAATCTACAGATTTAATGCAATACCCATTAAAATCCCACAATCATACTTTCATGAAATAGATAAAAGAATTATTAGATTTATATGGAACCATAAAAGACCTCGAATTGCCAAAGTAATACTACATAAAAAGAATAAGGCTGGTGGCATTACACTTCCTGACTTCTATTTATATTACAAAGCATCAATAGTCAAAACAGCTTGGTACTGGCAGAAGAACAGAAATAGAGACCAAGGGAATAGAACTGAAAACCCAGAAATAAACCCACAAATTTATGGACAAATAATTTTTGATAAAGGAGCAAAAAACATACAATGGGGAAAAGACAGCCTCTTTAGTAGGTGGTGCTGGGAAAACTGGAAAAACATATGCAAAAAAATGAACCTGAGATGTGAACTCTCTCCATATACAAAAATTAACTCAAAATGGATTAAAGACCTTCATATAAAACCTGCAACAATAAACTGTATAGAAGAAGACATTGGTTCTAAACTTATATGCAGAATTCATGAGACACATGGACACACAGAATAAGACATTCAAGCCAAGAACAGACTAAGATGATCTCCCCGTCATTTAAAAGAAGTTTTCATAATAAAAGCCATGTCTTTTGGGGGGTTGATCTTCAATGGGAGAAACTCTGTTCCCTCAGAGTTAAGGGATATGGCAAGGTGCACATGTTCTCCCACAAGTTTAGGGACTTGGACCCTCAGCATCCCATTGAGCATAGGCTTTGTGTCATTGATCTGTTTTCAGAAGGGCCACATCTTCATTTATGAAATACTGTTCCTCATGAATATGCAAATGAGCTGAGTTGGACTAAGTTACATGTGGACATGTCTTTGCCTATAGAGAATCACCCTACAATCACACTCTTCCTTACATAATTCTTGATAGCATAGCTCTCATCATAACCTAGGGCTGGAGAGTCCTGCTCCTGCTGGCAGTGGCTACAGGTATGTGGTTCTCTAGTCGCTGGGTTGATGAGGTAATGAGGGCCAGTCAAGAGAAACTTTAACAATTCCTGTCTCCTCTCCACAACTTACCAGGTCCAGATAGTGCAGTCTGAGACTGAAGTGAGGAAGCATGGGGCCTCAGTGAAGGTGTTCTTCAAGGCTTCCAGATATACCTTCGCTGAATACTATATGCATTGTGTGCAAAAGACTCTAGGACAAGAACTTGAGTGGATAGGTGAGATCATCCCTAACAATGGTGGCACAAACGATGCAAAGAATTTCAAGGGCATATTCGCCATGACTGCAGACACATCTACAAACAAAATCCACATTAAGCTGAGAAGTATGAGATCCGAGGACATGTCTGTGTATTACTGTGTAAGACACAGTATGATGACCCACATACTAAAGTGTCAATCCCTCTGAGGAAGACAGCATCTGTGTGGAACTTAGAAGATGACAGAAACAGTGAGTGTCTTGACTCCCTCAGGCAGAGTGAAGAACTTGAGATGAGGAGTGATGCTCTCCTGGGCACATCAGTGACTCAGGAAGTTATCCAGCATCCAAATGCCTTGCAAAGAGTATGCAAGGGAAGCTTATCATCTGTCATTGTCTTTGCAGATGTCACTTCTGGATCCTCTGTGTTTTCTAAATAAGGGGTGTTAGATCAGGCATCATCTAGGAAAACTTGGTTTGAAGCAGATTCTGGGATTGGACTGTAGAATCTCCCTAGTAAGTTCTCTCACTTTACCCTGAATCTTAAAAATTCAGTTGTACTTGGTGGAAAGTGAGTGTATGAAAGTCAAGGGTGAATTTACTTCCCAGTTTGTGGTCAAGGACAACACACATGATACTTTGAAAAGACAATCATGACATATGATGGCAACATCATGGGTGACAGATGCCCCAGGTTCAAGCACAGTCTACATCAGCTCTCTGTTTTCTTAGTCCTCTTCTGCATTGATGCATTTTTTTTTTTGCTTTTTGGTATGTGGGTAACTCCCTGACTGGGAATTGAACCCAGGCTGCAGCACTGACAGCACCCTGTGTTGAAGCCTTAAGCCTCTACACCATCAGGGAACTCCCCTATGCCATCAGGGAACTGCCCAATGCATTTCTAAATAGACTCTACCCCTCATACCACAGCCCTTCAAGTGTCCCTGTTTCTGGGCCATTTCTATGGTCCTCACACAACAGGGAGCAGTGTGGAAAGATTTTTGATTATTTGAGATTCAAGTTCAGTCAGTGCAAATTTTCTATCACAAATGAACCAAATTACTGCACATTCAGTGCTCAAATCTACACACATTTACACCCTTGCTGTCTGGAGGTCAAAGCATGAAATCAGTTTCATTTGACAATATTAAGGTGTTGGCAGGAACACACGTGACCCAGAGAGTTTAGGGGAGGAATGTAGGTGAATATGTGTCTTCCCTCAAAGTTGTGTATTTAAATAATAATTCCCAAGGATAATTAGGTTAGGATGTGGGGACTTTGGGTGGTGCTAGGTATGAAGAAGCAGCCCTCATGAGGGGGATTAGTGCCTTACTGAATGAAGCCACAGAGAGCTCACATGTCCCTTCCACCCTGTAAGGATACAGCAGGAAAGAAGTGGATATGAACCAGGAAGAGAACACTTACCCATGGTGACCATGCTGGAGCCTTGGTTTTGGTTTGTCATTTCCAAACATATATGACATAAAAGTGTACTATTTATAAATGACACAGGCTGTGCTATTTTATATCCACCTGAACAAATCCAGATCTGGGAGTGTGTGTTTTTTCCTTAATTCTTTCTTGCTTCTAGAGCTGCCGTTTTTGAATTCTGATTCATGGTCCTTTTCTTCCTTCATCCTCACAGCCAGCAAGAAGTCACCTCACAACACTGATCACATTGCTTTTTTCTTCTCCTAGAGTTTAATCTCCTTCTGGTTCTATCTGGTATGAACATTTGTTGATATATGAGGAGCCATTTAAATAAACCAGCAAAATAATTTTATCTTAACATGTGTAAATGAACCTAATATGGCAAAGTTTCTTTTCCCGTATGACATTCATAATGTTCATGCATTATTCAGACTACCACAGTCCACATTCAGTCCTCCATATATTCACATCCATCCCATAGGCCAATCATACTTAGCACATCCCAAAGTTCCCCCAAATGCTAACTCATTTAAGCATTAAATCAAGTCTAAAATGCATCTGAATATCATCTTCAAATGTCCCAAATGTATGTTCTCAGGCAGATATGAATGACAGTTTAGGTGAACACATCCTAGGTTAAAAACCTCTGCATCTGTAGACTTGTTACACTAAAACACAAGTTGTCTTCTAAAATACAACAGCAGAGCAGGCATATAATAACAATTATGGACATTTCCATTTGAAAGAAATAAAATGAATAGGTCAGTTAACGTAAAATTGCTAAAAGAAAACATCCTTTGAACAAAAGGGTAGAGAGAAGTTATGCTTGAAGCATCCTTCCACTGATATTAGATAAAGCAGAAGAGGGAAAGCAACAGTTTCTGTCTTTCTGCAGATGCTATGGGACCAAAGGTGCATTAGGTAACACCGGGGGCCTCTCTGGATGTGCTCCATTTGTGTCCCCCTGGAGGAGTTGGCTAGGGGCTTGTCTCCTGTCAGGTTTGTGTCCCCATTCTCTGTAGACCTTCTCCTGACATTCACACAGCAGAAACAGTTTTCTAAATTTTCTAGAAACACAGAAGTACTATTTCTTTTTATAATTCACTGTCATCATATTAATATGCATACTTGCCAAGGAACAGACACTACAATAATTTTATCTTCTATAATCATGTTACCTATTATGAGTTTAGGAATGCAATACCTTTTATTTCATAGATGAATAATTAACCCTAAATAACAGCATGTTTACTCATCTTAGATATTCTGAATTTAATTTATTTAATCAATTATTTTATTATATTATCTTCTTTAAGATTTTTTTTCTTTATTAAATTTATTGAGGTGAAATTGGTTAGTAAAATTATATAAGTTCCAGTTGTACAGTTCTTTATTATCTATTTGTTGCATTGTGTTCTCACTACCCAGAGTCATTTCTTTTTTCCATCCTAATATATTTGAATCCCCCTTCTCCTTTTTCCATCCCCAGCCCCCCTTTTCCTCTGGCAATGACTTAACTATTGTATGTGTCCAAAAATTAATTTTTCCATTTCAATTGTGTTTATTCTGTTCTTTAGATTACACATATAAGTGAGATCATTATGGTATTGGTCTTTCTCAGTCTGACTTGTTTCACTTAGCATGATGTATTCTACAATAAAGCAACCAACAACAGGTGTTGGTGAGGATGTGGAAGAAAGGGAACTATTTTTCACTGTTGCTGGGACTGCAAATTTGTCCAACCTCTATGGAAAACAGTATAAATGTTCCTCAAAAAATTAAGATTTTATTTTATTACTGTCTAGGTAGAGAGGTGCTGTGACTCTATATCTAAATTTCCATAATCCCCAGGACCTAGTGATAGAAAATCATCTTCTCAACTCTTCAGTATTTTTGGTGAAGAATCCAGAAGCAACCGGAGGTGGGGTCACCAACATAAAAGTGTACACTAAGTTCACCCTTAAATAATCTGCAACCTGGAGTCCTTTTCCTAGTTGTATATTTTCCCCAGACTCCATAATTCTTTATGCATGATGTAGAGAATATCTACTTCTTACTCCTGCCTGCTGCCCACAGAGCTCAACATCTACAGGAGTCCTGGAGTTGGTATAAATGAGCAGTGAGATCCAGAATGGAGGGGAATTTGGAAGGACAAATGAATTCACTTTAACCATTAATGTGCTCTTGAATACAACCACAACTTTCTATGGTTCTGTTTGAACATGTTCATCTGTGAAATGAAGGTAAACCTGATAGTTGTCATGTGTGTGTGTGTGAGTGTGTGTGTGTATGTGTGTGTGTGTGTGTGTGTGAGAGAGAGAGAGAGAGAGAGAGAGAGGGAGAGAGATATCAAATGATGGGGACTAAGTGCCTAAATTAGCACATAAAATTAAAAAAATATTTTTCCAAGTTTTTTCATTGACAGCTTGTTGTTCCACAGCACACATATGTGCACTGAGGCATGGCCCTCTCTCAGGGTACCCAACCCAGAGCTCCCAATATACAAGGAAGATATAAAAATGGGCTTCCCTTTTGCTGATAAAAACCAGCCCAGCCCCTCTTCTGCACCCTGGGAGAGGAATGCAAGTCCCAGGATTCCTAGGTATCCCAATTCCATTATTAGGACTGACCACATATGACACACCATGAGGTTTACGTCAAGCTAAATTTTCTTTGTTGATATTTTAATGCGTAATTTGTGGATAACAAGAGACACTGAGTAGGTGTGTGTATTTGAATGAGAGAAACAGTGAATGTGTAAGTTTCCTTACCATAACCCCTCTGTGTTTACAGGTGTCCAGTGTGAGGTGCAGCAGTATAGTCTGGGGAAGACTTGGCACAGCCTGTGTGGACATCTGAGACTTCAATTGTGCAGCTTCTGTATTTACCTTCAGTAGCTACGACATTATCTGTTTTGGCAGGCTCCAGAGAAGAGAGTGCTGTGAGTCTCATACATTAGTAGTGGCGATAGCACAAACTATGAAGACGCTGTGAAGAGCCAATAAACCATCTTGCAAGGCAGATCAAACCCAGACACAAATCTCCCTGCAGAAAACCTGAAAGCTGAGCTGCAATGGGTGCTCAGGACACCAAGGGGCTCTCAAGACCTCCAGGGACCCTTAGGACCACCAAGAAAAAGGGTCAGTTCAGAAGCTCATGCCTAGAGTAATTGCAGAAGAGTTTTCTAGTGAAATCAGTCATTTCCTCTCCTCTTATGCTCCTCTGGACCATTTTCTGCTTACTTTTTGGTGGCTTTCATTTACTGCATTTTCACTGCTGGCAAAAATGTGGGGAGTAACTGTGTTTAGATGTGGTTGGCTTGTCACCCAGGTCCTTATTGTCACCCGGTCCTTACATGTTCTGCTTTCCCTGGTTAACAAATAAAACATTTAGAGATTCTCATCATTTTGTGAATGAGTAAGATTTTCACCACACTCTAGCACATTGCTGAGTTTACAACTCCTTCCTGCAGACAGGCATAAACTCTCTCCACGTCGGGTAATCAGCCACCAGGATTTCTATCTCATGAGGATTCCTGTATTAGAAATAAGTATAACTTTTAGCACACACACTTAAAAGTATTGGTTTTCTGCCTTTTTACACTTGCTGACCCTATCTAAAAGTGTTAATCCACTTGATTGAACATTAAAGAGCTAACCTTACAAAATTGTAAATACAAAATATTCCTATTTTGGTAATTAGTGAAAAATTGCACATGTTATAAGATACTCACTTTTGTGCCCTCTTGTTCCTCTCCTCTTCACACATTAAATACTGACCTTAAATATGAGCTTTTTCCCAGACCAGAGTCTCTGGTGGATGGAAAAGAAGCTGAGGATGACACTTATATCACACACCTGTATGGATCACAGCAACAACTAAATGGCACTATCACTTCAAAAAGCCTGTACCAGGGCATCTCCTGATTTGGTTTATCAGTAACTTGCCAGGAGAGAAATTACTTTAAAAATCCCATACTCCCTTCACATGTAATGTTGCTATTATTCTTCATGTACAAACTGAATGAGTTGGGTACACTGCTTGTCTCCTGGCTCTGCAAGTCCCATTCTCTATTTAACATGCTCTAAGTTTATACTGACATGAAGGCAGAAGTAAACATTAACACAATAATAGTAGATTTTAACAAACCACTGACACCAATAGACAGATCATTCAGATAGAAAATCAACATGGTTACTTTGGCCTTAAATGACAGGCTGGAGCAGATGGACATAATGGATATTTTTAGAGTATTACTTTCTAAAGCAGTACAATATACATTCTTTTCAAGTGCACATGGAACATTTTCCAAGATAAACCTCATGTTAGGCCACAAAAGAAGGCTCAATAAATTATAAAATATTGAAATTATATCAAGCATTATCTCTAATCATAACAGTATAAAACTAGAAATCAGTTTCAAGAAAAGAACTAAAAAATGCAAACACTTAGAAGGAAAACAATATGCTGTTAAACAATGAATAAATCAACAATGAGATTAAGAAATAAAGGGCACCTTGAGACAAAGGAGAATGGAAACACAACTACCCAAAATCTATGGAATATAATAAAAGCAATCCTGAGAGGAAAATTAGGAGCAATGTAGGCCTATCTAAAAAAATAGGCAGAATTTTAAATGAAGAATTTAACCTGACACCTACAAACCTAGAATAAGAATAGCAAACAAAGCCCAAAATCAGCACAAAGAAGAAAATGAAAATCAGAATGGAAATAAACAAAACTGAGACTAAGAAAACAATACAAAAGATCAATGAAACCAAGATCTGGTTCTTTGAAAAGATAAACAAAATTGACAAACCCTTAACCAGACTCTGCAGGAAAAACAAGAGAGAGAGAGAGAGAGAGAGAGAGAGACAGAGACAGAGAGAGAGAGAGGAGCCAAATAAATAAAATCAGAAATGAAAGAGAAGTGACAACAGACACCACAGAAATTTAAAAAATATATAAAAAAATACTGTGAACAACTAGATACCAACAAATTAGGCAATTTGGAAAAAATGGATATATTCTTAGAAACATACAACTTACCAGGTTAAATGAAGAAGAAACAGTATATCCAGAACATATGAATAGGCCAATTACTAACAAGAAAGTTGAATGAGCAATCAACAAGCTCCCAACAATTTAGTTCTGGTCCAGATGGCTTTACAGGTGAATTTGACTGAACATTCATAAAAGGATTAACACCTATACTTCTCAAATTATTTCAGAAAAGGTAGGAAGAAAGTAGCCCTGAAACTCATTTTAGAAGGTCAACATTAACCTGATTCCAAAACCAGAGAAAGACACTACAAACAAAAATAATAATAAAGTAAGAAAGAAAAGAAAAAAAGAGAGAAAACTATAGGCCAATATAGATAATGAATATAGATGAAAATTTTTTCAACAAAATATTAGCAAATTGAATTCAGCAATACATTAAAAAAATTATACACAATGATCAGGTGGAATTAATTCCTGGGATGCAGGTTTGGTTCAATATGCATAAATCAATTAACATGATACTCCACACAAACAAAATAACAATTGCATGGTTATATGAACAGATGCAGAAAAAGCATTTGACAAAATCCAGTAGCTGTTTATATTAAAAACCCTCAGCAAAGTGAGAATAGAAGGAACATATCTGAATTTAATATAGGCTATATATGATAACCCCACAACCAAGATTATTCTTAATAGGTAAAAGCTAAAAATATTCTCATTAAAATCAGGAATAAGACAAGGATGCCCACTGTCACCACTGTTATTCAACATAGTATTGGAAGTCACAGCAACAGCAGACGAGAAAAATAAGTAGAAGGCATCCAAATATAATAAATGTAAAACTATCATTATTTGCAGATGACATGATACTGTATATAGAGAACTCTAAACATTCAACCCC
>PVJL010017792.1:0-17446 GCA_004026885.1 Lyroderma lyra
AATCTACAGCCACCTGCCTGGGTCTGTCCCCTCTTGAGGAACTCTACTCTGATCCTCTCCCTATAGCCCTGTCAACTTCCATCTGCCACCCTGGGGATTGTTCTAGAACCCAGGCTGACCAAGAACCTCCAGTGCTCTGGGGGTAATGCCTGGCCAGTCCCTGCCACCCCCATAGCTACCTACAGCCACCTTGGCCCCCGGGCTCCCCACAACAACTGTGGACATGTGTCTGGGGCAGGTCTGTGCATGGACTTTGAGGGCCTAGCTAGAGAACAGCAGGTGTGGATATGATTGCTGACCACCTCACTGTCCCTCCTGCTGAGCCCTGGGGCCATCCTGGACAGCTGCCCAAGAAACCTGGTCACAGCCAACACCCGGCACCTGGATTTGCTGCGACACAAAAGCAGTTCTGCCCCACTCGGGACCACGCACATCAGAGGCTGAGCTGGCTCACAGGCCCCATGCCTCACCACACTCTGGGGAACTGGGGTGCCCTTGAAAGGGGAGGTCGTGTGGGGCCAAGGGCACTGCTGCTGGGGCTCAGCCTGGGCAGTGCACAGGGCTTGTTCTTTGGCCTGTGTATCCTGGTGTGAGGCACTTTTCTGTTAGAATGTGACATCGCACAATAAAAAGGGTTTTTTATTTAAGAGAAACCCCTGAGCAGAGCAGGAACATCCAGGACAGCAATATGTGCCCCAGACACTTTGGTCCAAAGGTGAAGGGTGAAAGGCTCTGTGGGCTGGGAGGAGCCCACAAAGGGTAAGTGGTCCCAGGGTGGCTGGGAGGAGCCCACAAAGGGTAAGGGGTCCCAGGAGGGCTGAGAGGAGCTCATGGAAGGCCAAGGGCTCTGGGGACCTGGCAAGCAGGTGGGCAAGGGGTGGCAGAACCCCCTCCACTACCTGGGAACCAAGGTCACAGACCCAGGCCTCTGAGGGCTTTGTGGGGGGAGGGCATGTGGGGCTGATAGGTACAGCCCCTCCAACCTAGCAGAGGCCCTACTCTCCAGCTCCAATCTCTCTCCTCCTCATTGTCCCTGCCACCACCCTGCCTATCCTTGCAGACCTGAGGTGGGTCATGGGAAAGAGGTTCTGTTCATCATGGGGTATATTCCCCTCCTGGGACCCCCAACTAGCCCTCAGGCCTTGCCCACTAAAGAGTCTGGCTGGGGTCTGGTCAGGAGGGGCCAGAGAGGACTGGCTGGAGGAGGTTCCATGGCCCTGCAGTTAGAATGGGTCTCTAAGCTGGCCGCACCCAGGTTCTCCCCACATGCTTAGGACAATTATGTAGCTTTGTATTTTTCTCTCTGTTTTTAAAACATCAACTTCTAATGCTGCTCTCAAAAACATTAAAAATATACATATGTTGCAAACACAGGCACTGTGGTGATGGTGTTTTATTGAAGTGAAAGGGGGACGAGCCTCTGGGGGATGGGGGCCTGGCCGACTTGGGAGGGTCCTCGTTGGAGAGGGGGCACTGGGCACAGAGGGGCCATCATTACCTTTGGAAATATAATTAGTTGTGGTGGGACAAGGGTTTTGTGTATCAAGCAGGGTTTGGGGAACAGCCCTCTGGCCCACCCCACACTCAACACCATGACGCTCTGAGAGCTGGGGGCTGTCTGACCCCAGGGTACAGATGGGGTGGGCCAGGGAGAAACTGGAAGCAGAGGAGAGCGAAGCGAAGGGTCAGGGGAAAGGGGCACCCAGAGGGTCCAGTGAGAAGGAAGTAAGGAAGGTGATGGGGAGCAGATGGGACGGGGTGTAGGGAGATGGGGGAGGGGAGGAGACTGATGGATGTGCAGCAGGGGCGAAGGGTCGGGAGACTCTCCAGCTCCCAGTCTTTGTCCCCAACCCTGTGGCTTCCTCTGTCCAAGACTCTCCCTAGAGACCTGGTGTGTGCTTTTTGGGTTTACGAGAGCATTTGTCCTCGAGCAGCTCTGTACAGAAGTACATGCAGACTTTCCTACACATAAAGCCGGGAGCCTCAGGATGCTGCCACCCCCTCAGCTGAGGAGGAGCATGTGGTCCTGTGGCTCCACAGACCCCTCTCCAAGTGCAGTGACCAGGGCCACAGCAGGGCCTGTGGGGGTAGGGTGACGGGTGGCCTTTCCTTTCTCTCAGGACACCTAACTAAAAAAGGAGACTATAAGTTTTTTAAGTCCAGTATTTTCAGCAGTTTTCACCAGGACAGTGGTTCAGGGTGTCAGCTGTGTCGTGCTGATAGAAATAAAACCCCAGGTTACTTGTCCTTAGTGTGCCATTTCCTGAGGTTACTGTGTCCTCTTCTGCAGAGAAGGAGACCTGCGGTCAGGACATGGCTGACACTGTGACACAACAAACCAGCAAATACTGGGCTGAAGGGTTCTTTCACCTCTGAGGGGGGGGACAGGGGATGAAGAGGCCTGAGGGCACTCTGAAGTGTGCAGGGATGAGGCTCCCCAGGTAAGTTTCAGGGCTTTAGAACATGCTCCTGGCCAGGGACACAAACACATGGATGCCACCACACAGCCCCATATGTGTATGCAGCTGTGACAGCTTGACACATGACACCTGAGGGGTCCCATAGCCCCAGTAAACTGGAATGTAAATCCCTATCACCAAAAACCTGGTCCCCTCCTGGCAGCCACCACCAGGCCCGAATGGCCCACAGGCCCAGGCTTCCTCCCTGGGCAGAAACCAGACACCCTCCTTCTGACCCACTGGGACTTCAACCCCAGAGGTGCCCAGGATAGGACAGGTGACCAGGAGTCAAGTATCTGTGTCTTGCCTCCCAAACACTGTCCTCAGAGTAGATGTTCACCACAGGCAGAGGGAACTCAGCCCCAGGTGGCTGTCCTAGTGTGAGCTCAGCCCAGGGGAACAGGGTCAGGGTGAGCCTGGGGTCGAGATAAGGGGGCCTAAGGCTGTGGTCTGATCACCTATGGCTGGCCTCCTTGCAGGCGTCCCCTCTGGTCCACTCCCGGCTGCCACACCAGCACAGCAACTCCTAGTGGGACATCAGAGACCTGCACACACACAGCTCTGCTCTCCCGGAGTGGCCAACAGCAGCACGGCATGCCAATGGGAGGCGGAGGGCTCTTCTCAAACCTGGGGCTGGAACAGGTAGGGGTAGATGGCAGAGTGCGAAGGGCGGAGGAGGGCAAGTGGGGGGAAGAAGGTCTGGAATTTGAAGCTCTGACAGCAGGTGGTTCCTAGAACCTGTTTCCCCCTGAGCACATAGGTTCCGTAGAGCTGATTTGGGAGGGGGTGGGGGGTGGTGTGGGGGGGAAGGCTTACTCCCGTCTGTGTCTTGGCAGGATGGAAAGACCCTAACGTACAATTTCTCAAGCTGGGCAGTAACCACATGAGTGTATGTCTTACTCTTATGCCCTACATGGTGTGTGCGCATAATGTTACATACAATTCTTTTTATGTGTCACAGACATCGCTGTATTCCTTAGAACAGAGCTCCTTGTGGCCATCCTGTGTCATTGCAGGCTCAGCCCACCCCAGCCAGGAAGGGGTACGTGAGTGTGGGTGTGTGTGTGTGGGTGCGCGCATACACACGAGTTCACACATATATTTCCCAGTTCTGCTCACCAAGAGATCCCAGTAGCAACAACAAATATAAACATACATGGAGTAGGGGAACCTATGCTGTCAATAGCAGCCCCTGTGGAGATTAAAGGAAGGAGGTGAGGAGCATTTATCATATTTCTGCCAAGTCTTCGTGAGTGCGAGATAATGTCAGTATGAACACACATACATTGTCCTTCCTCAAGGTCCATCCTTGCAGAAGGTACCTTCAATCACATTAAGACCACGAGAAGAAACTGCAGAGGGTTCCGTGTAGTCCAAGCAGGAGGTGGTATCTTTTCCTTGCTAGGACCAGGGCTGGCCAGACTGCTTTCCACAACCCAGAAAAGCCAAAGGATGCTGTGAGGGCCAGGCCCTCAGCAGGCAGTGGAGGCCTGAGCCCGATGAGAAATCGAACTCTAGCTGGAGAGACCACTGGGGTGGGGCCCCAGGAGCCCAGACACAAGCTAACACCTTCCAGGGGCCCATCAATGTCCCAGGGAGCCAAGAATGCCAGCTGAGCCTGAACCCCTTGTCACATACAGCCCTAGAGAACAAACATGTGTCACTAGAGCTCAGCTCAAATATCAACAATGTGAAGGACTCTCCTCATGGATGCAGAACTAGCATGACTGTCATTATCAGCAGCCTATCAGTTCTAATGGCTACTACTTATCATTATTGTTCTAAAACTGATCGCCAAATTTTCATCTCAAATTGTTAGCCCTTGAGAGTGCCAAATTCCACTCAAGTGTGTAGTTGAGATAACTTGAGAAGTGGCACCTGGGGGGATCTCGTAGCCCCTGCAACCTGAAACGTGAGTCTCTGTCACCAAAAGACTTGGTCCCCTCCTGACCACCACCACCAGACCCTCCCTCCTGCAGACCCGAGTGGCCCACAGGCCATGTGGACCACGGGCCCAGGCTTCCTCTCTTGGCAAGAGACCAGGCACTCTCCTGACCCACTGGGACCTTCACTCCAGAGGTTCCCAGGACAGGACAGGACAGGTGAACAGGAATGTGGTCCCCTTGTCCTGCCTCCAAATACTGCCCTCAGAGTGGATGCTCACCACAGGCAGAGCCAACTCAGCTCCAGATGTCTATCCTATTGTGGTGAGCTCAGCCTGGCCTGAATGGGGTCAAGGTGAGCCTGGGGACAGGGTGAGCCTGGGACCAGGGTCGGGTGGCCTAAGGCTGGAGTCTGGTGACCTGAGGCTGGCCTACATGCAGGTGTCCTCTCTTGTTCACTCTGGGCCACCACTCTCAGCACAGCTCAGGACATCAGCATCCTGCATACACACAGCTCTGCTGCCCCCGTATGGCCAACAGCGGCATGGTGTGCTAGTGGGAGGCATGAGGCTTTTCCCAGGCCTGGGGTTGGGGCATGTGGCAGCGAGGGCAAAGAATGGAAGGCAGCAGGGAGTACAAGTGGGGGCAGAAGGCAGGTGGATGCAGAGGGCAGAGGGCAGAGGGCATAGAGCAAGGGGCAGTGGGGAGGGGCATCTGGGGTCCTTAGAACAACCTTATAAGGTGGTTCACATTGGGTGCCAGGCACACCTGGGGGTAAAGGGTACTTGCACTGTCAGGTGTGTACTCTACAGGTGTCTATGGCTCCAGGCCCAGCCCAGCCTGAGGGGTGAGTCTATAGGGTGGGTACTGTACTCGCTCATCAATAGGGTACTGTATTTATCATTGCACATTGGGCCTGTGCCCCACGTCTCATCGAGTGACATCCCAGGTTTCAATCGGTATTTCTATCCCAGCTACAGTTGCAGTAGGTCCCAGCAGGCAATCATTCCTGGGTATCCCCTCCCTGCACATTTGCCAACACCAGCTGTGTGACAAGAGCCCCTACAGACAATCCAGGCCCTGCAATTACCAGAGTGAGGCTTGGGAGCCCTCTGGTGGCCATTCTGCATCATTGCACAAGCTCCAGACTAGGCAAGTTTCTGAGCCCAAGGTGAAAGAAAGGTCACAGGGACAATGCCTTCAGTTACCCGGACAACCATACCCAACCTCCACCCATACTGCACAAAGCCACCTACAGGAAGCAGGACACAGTGAGAGTCCAGAGGGAAAAAGAGAGAAGACAAAGCACACGGACGACCTGGCCAGGCCTGGCATGGAGCAGGCCCAAAACAGGAGCGCCCCTGGAGGCTTCTCAGAGACAGAGCACCCTGGACACGTGTTGGGCAGTCACGTGGCAGGAAGCAGAGGGCCCCTATGCCCTTACCTGATCGCAGGTGCGCCTTGTGACTGGAACCCAATTCAAGAGCTGCCGTGGCCAGAGCTGGGACCGTTGAATAGAAAACTAAGTCAAGTCGAATAATAACCAAAAACACAAAACAAAGGCCCACAAGTCCATGCTGAAATAAGTAAATCACTGTAAAAAAATACAAACGAAGAGGACAAGTCTCCCTGCAGAAGAAACCACATAACTGATGCAGATCTTCCATCCTTTGCAAGGAGCGCACCCCTTAAGTGTGGGCGGTACAATGACCTCCTTCCAGAGGCCACCGTGGAAAGGAGTCACCTTCCAGTGTAGAACCTGACAGCATAACTCAGTCAAGTGATCCAGGTCAACATCACAATGACCAGCCAGGTGGACAGCGTTTTTACACTATTCATATGCAAACCTGTGTCATCATGGAAAAAACATCAAAGTCCATCCAGGGGCATTCCACAGAATACCTGTCCAGTCCTCAGAACTGTCCAGGTCATCAAACACAAGGAAATCTCAGACACTGCACAGCCAATGGAGCCTAAGTGATGACTGACTAGATGTCACATGAGGTCCTCGATGGGGTCTTGGAATAGGGAAACAATGACATTGGCTGGAAAATAAGGAAATCTGAATAAAGTATAGATTTTAGTTAATAATGTATCAATGCCCGTTCATTGTGACAAATGTATCATAATGATAAAAGATGTTAATCTAGAGGAAATGGGTATGGAACTCTGTACTGTCTTCCCAATTTATCTGTGCATCTAAAACTATTCAATGTGACATTTATTTAAGATTTTAATAACCTAAAAATAATAAAAGAAAAAATTATTTCCTCTTCAGCCATGTTGCCTGCGGTGACTGCCAGAGAGCCTTCCCTTGGTTCACATTTTCTTAGTGTATCTTTCTCTATTTTTGTATTTTTTCAACTTCACTGGTTTTTGTTTTGTTTTATATTCATTATAAAGTTGGTTTTCATTTTTAGTTCCTTATCATATTTACTTTTTAATTGATTAGTCTGTCATCCATATTTATTGTAATTACTAATGTATTATGTATTTCTTACTTCTACCACCATATTTCATTTTTTTGACTTACAGTATTTTTATTTCTTTGTGGTTTCTCTCTGGTGAATAGATTTCATTTTCTTTTGCTGGTTTAAAAAGTTATACTTTGTCATCATTGATTTTAAGACTCTTTTTAACGACCTCTTTTCATTTATACAACTTACTAATCCTCACAGGCTTCTCAACAAGGCATACACTTTAGCACAATTGATGTTCCTTGATATTTCTACCCTCATCCCTTAGCATGTTGATATTTTTGAGAATTTTCATTCCTGGTAATTACAGACATATTTTCTCTTCATCATTTTGATGATCTTAGCTTTTTTTTTTACAACAGCTTTACTGTCCTTATGTCTGGAATCCCCGCTTCTGTGAAGACTCCTTCTGACCAGTCAGTAGCCTAGGGTTCTTAGGCCTCTTTTGCCTAAAAATGTTTTCATTACACTCTTCAGTTTGAATGACAACTTTCTGGTGCAAACGTCTTATGTGATGATTTACAATCCTCCTCCATTGTCTACATGCATTACAGTGGTCTGGAAAGTCTGGTGTGAGTATGAGCCTTACTCCTTTTTGAGTGACCTGCTCTTTTGCCGAACTTCTTTAGTGGTCCGTACTTTTTCTAATATTCTTACATTTTGCATAATTAGGATAGGGTATGAATTCTCCTCACTGTATCCTCTTCTGGAATTCTTTGGAGTCTTTCAGCTTTGGGGCCTGTCACAGCTTTGACAGCAGGTGCACCTGTATCCCTCCAGACAGCTCGAGTCCCCACAGTGTCCATCTGTCTGGCAGATCTGAGGCTTGCGCGCCCCCTTGTGGCCATCCTCCACCCTGGCATGTTCTGCAACCTGTGCCCCAGCCAGGTGGGGCTCTCAGACACGAGCTTTGTGTGCCAGCACACCTGATGGAATAAATGTTTCCTCTTCTCCTCCCAGCCAACCCTGCTTGTGTTCAAGTCCCAGTGCAACATCATTTGGTAGGAAGCCTACCCTGACACAGACCCACCCACCTGCTGTCTTCTGCAACTGTGTGACACCTGTGTCCCCACAGGCAGAGCATCACCTCCTAGGAAGTGCAAGTCAACATAGCATCACCACCTGGAGACAGTTGGGTGGGGGCCGTTAGGTGTATCCCACACAGGACTGGGCACATGCCTGGGTCCCGTGGTGCAGCCTGTCCTGGCATCTGTCATTCCCTACAATGCTGAGTGTTCCTACTCAGCACAGCCCACCTCCCATGTCCAGACCCCCAGGTGAGGCAGCCTTTCTGTGGTAGCCTGTGGCACCCTCAAAATTGTCCGTGAGTTGTCACCACTGTGTGAGCACCACTTAACGACACCCTCCATTTCCAGCCTTATGTCACAAACTTTATGGGCCAGTACTCATCTGTAGCAAATGTCGCCACCTTGTGGCTTCTATCACTGTGAGCTGCCTCTCTTGGCCATGATGACTGTTAGGCAAAACTTTCCTTAGTAAAATCTTGCAGCGCTAAATTTGGGAAAGAATGTTTGCTTCCTTGCTTTGTGAGGTTTTACACTCTGTCAGCTTCCTAGTGTGTTTATTTCATCTGCAATATTCCTTTTTAATTTACGTAAAGCTTGAAACTTTGTTGAATTTCCAGTAAAACATAAGGCTCGAACATGTGCATTTATTAACATTCTCGCTCAAAACCCCATTAAAACAAGAATTCTAATAACAACAGCAAACATTTATCTTTCCTTTCCACACAGCAGGACACCTCATGTAACCCTCACTGTACCTAGCTTATGGTGTAAGTACCCTTGTTGTTGTCTTATTCCCGGCATACTATCTCCTTATGTTAATTATTATCTATCCTGCACCCACCCATGTAAAAGAAGTTTGTTTCTCCATTTTACTTTTTATCTAATCCCACAGACTTCCCCACTTTGCTTTCTCCTGCTCCCTTAATCTACCACCAATGGATTCCATGTAACCCCCTTAATCTCCTCCTCACTCTAATGTATAAAATGAGCTGCAAAACTGCCATTCTCCAGAGCATTTTCTCAATCCATTGCGATACTATTTCCTGGCATGTCCTCAAAATTTTGCTTAAATAGATTCTGATGGTGTAATGGCTTAAGGCTTTGGTGCTGGCGCTGTCAGCGCTGCGGCCTGGATTCGATTCCCACTCAGGGAGCTACCCACATACCAAAAAGCAAAAAATAATAATAATAATAATAAAAAATAAAAATTAAAAAAAATAAGAAAACTCTTCTGCAGGTTTGAGCATTATTTTATCGACAGCCAACCCCGTGTACTAAATCCCTTTCTGTGTGTAGAAGCTAAATTGGGGTTTGGTTATTCTGAGCCTATTTTATTACAGAGAATGTGACTGTGCCTTTAAGTGGAAGAGGAAAGGTCAGAAGTTGGGATGCTTTCTGTCTTTCTGAATAACCAAGCTCTGTCTACTGTCTGATGGAACCCACTAGCAGGTTAAGGTGGGCTTGATCCCTGTGCTCCAGGAAAAGTCGGGGGACACGAGGTCCCCTATCTCCAGTGAAGAGAGCTGGCCCTAGGCTATGGCTTCCAGAATGTCCCAAGCACACAGCGGCTTGCAGCTTGCTGCCTGGGATCACCTGGGAGGGAACGGAGTAACATGGTGACTCAGAGAGAGTGGGCTGCCACAATGTAGTTTCATCTGGATGTTTCCTTGGGGACTTCAGTATGTACTGGTGTAATGCTAAAAAGGGGACTGACCACATGGCCACACACAGTGTGAGCACTCCTGGCTCATACATAGTGGAGCTTCCTGGGAAGGTCTGAGGGCTGGTCAACTGTATGCCTTGCACCCACCCAGCAACCTGTCATCCCCAGGCTTGTAGGCAGAGGTGCCAACACATGAGGAATACAGTCCTCAGACCCACAGGTACCTTACTCCCTGCAGCCAGCCATCCTCATCGAGGCTGCCATGGGAACCAGATCTGGATGTGGGGGCTGAGGGTACCTGTGTGTGGAACTTGGGAGAAGATCTTCTTGCCAATAAGAGGAGACCCAAGGAGAAGCCCTGCCTCCCCGTCCTACATTTGGGTGTGTTCTCAAGATGATGCAAGTGTGGTGCCATTGTGGCCCCTTGGCATGACCCAGGGGAACATCACCCACCCTCCAAGCTAGGACATAAACGTGGAGAGACCCTGGGTCCTTCATGATGGGGCCACCCCATGTGGGCATGCCTCAAACCCTGTCCTCAAGGCCACAGTCTGATCTCCCACCTGGGAGCAAGTGAATTCTGAGCTTTTTTGAGGGACTGTCAGGCTGGGACTTTTAGAATGGGGTTGACAATGCCTGGTCACTGAGGTGATGATGGGGATAAGCCAGAGCTGACAAGGAGTCGCAAGGCTGGATCCAGGACCTCACAGATGTTTGGGCACCTCAGGTCCTGGCAGGGCCCAGGCACCAAGAAATGGGTCTGTTTTTCTGCCCAAGGCTGTCAGGTTGGGTAAAGGGCAGGTCTGCCTCTGGGGTGCTGGCCTGGATAGCCCTGCAGATGGCTGTTAGTATGTCCCAGTTTTCTTCTCTGACACTCTTTTCTGCCAAGGTCTGGGGGAGGATGTATGAGGAGATGCATCTAACCTTTCTTAGGAGAAGTGACAGCAAGGACAGAAGGCCACCAGAGGGCGGAGGTGGGCTAACCCACAGGAAGACCCTGAACCACCCTGCCACTGCCTAACTCCTCTCCCACTGCACACACCCTGACCCTCCCAACCAAACTTCCCTAAGGAACTGGCTGCATCATCTCCACTCTCCTGCCCACTCATTTGTGAGCTCACTCAAGTGGGGAATCCACCCCAGAATTTACAAGCACTGTTTGGCATGTCACCAGTGGCCTCCTGCTTGACTGATGCACATCTTGGTCCACTCTGCACTGGACACTCAACCCCATTCACCTGACTGTCCACCCCAGCCCCTCTGGCCCCTCCAGCTCTTCCTGCTTTTTTCTCTATCTAAACTTGAGTCTAGAGGGGCCCCAGCCAGTCCTGGGACCCTCCCATCCCAGGTCCTCTTCTACGATGTGCATCAACATCTAAATGCCCAGTTGTCCTTACATGCACTTCTGATTCCTCCTAAACATCAGTGTGCCCTCTCACCCTGCATGTAGTCCTCCGTGTCAGTCAGCATCTCCTGGTTGCCAGGCCTGGGGTACCTCCTCATCTCCTCCTTCACCTTATCCCACATCCAAGGGGTCCCCAAATCCCACAGCCTCACATCCTTCTGACTTCCTTGGGTGCTCTCACCAGGGCGCCCGCTATCCCTACACAGTGACCTCCTCCAGCACTGATCCAATCACACCCTTCCCCACTTAGAACAGGATGAGCAGAGGTCTACTGTTCTTGGAGCCCAAACACAATTCTGTGCCCATGCCTGCTGGCCCTGACACCGTCAAGGCCCTCCAAACCCCAGGCTGCTCCCCCTAGGGCTCTGACCATCTACAGCCACCCTGCTCCTCCCTGCTGTGTACCGCTCAGGCTGTCCACCCCATGAGGCCACCTCCCATGTACACACGGACGATGGTCTCTGCCTGGGCTCAGCATCATGGCCACATAGCCAACACTCTGTTGGGGGTCTATGAGCTGGTGAGTGAAGTAATAAGGGACACGGGGACCAATTGGCCAGCTTCTTTGGAGTCTAGCCATTGCAGTCCACCTCAGGAGGGTATGAGAGTGTGGAGGGCCAGCCAGGAGGACTGGGGTGTGTCTGGGGATCTGTGAACCGCAGTGGTCTTCTTTGCCCTGGGAGGAAGCTAAGGTCGGGCACTAGCTACCACCTCTGACACCAAGACATCAGGCCTCACAGCAAAATTGACCCCATCACTGCCTCCGGACCTTCTCTGGGAAGAAGCTCCAAGGGGAAGTGTCAGAATAGGTGGGAGCCCAAAACAGGCCGACAGGAGGGCACGGCAAGGCACACTCTCCTTGACCCCTCTTGTTCAGCCCACCATCTCTCATTATTGTTTCCATGAGACTCACTGGGGACACGCCCAGAAGGACCAGAGAGGGGCAGGATGGGCCAACTCTGGCTCAGGGCAAGGAGAGGACCTGCTCAGGCTCCTACAAGAGTATGGGAGCTGGCCCTGCAGGCCCGGCCCCCTGGCCTTCCCTGGATCACATACTCCCTCCTCCACTGGCACCAGCCCCCATGCAACCCCTCACATTGTCCTCATTTAGCTGGCCCAGGCCTTTCCAGGGCAGCTCCCAACCCCCATTGCCTCTCCTGCCTCTCTGTGCCCTCTCCCCTGCCTGCCTCATCCACTTGCCAGTATGATGGACTCCTGTTCTCTTCACACCAATAAGGGGGTCTGCCTGTTCCCCATTGCAAGCTCCCGAGGGCTCACAGAGGTGCTGGGGGATTGGAGGGTGAGGCCAGGGGAGAGGGCCATCTTTGTGGATGATGGTAGCCATCGCGTAGTCCCTATGCACCTGAGGAAAGTGGTCCCAGAGGCCAGACCCCAGGCAGCAGAGAGCTGCAGATAAGATTGAAAGGAGAGTTGGGGGATGGTGGGGGTAGAGCCACCACCTGCCCATGGGGCCCCTGTGACCTTCCAGCTAAGCCCCAAACTGCTGTTGGTCCTCTCTCAGAGGATCCCCTCTGTGCCCCTGCTTGCACCCTTCTGGGAGTGGGTGGTTATAGACCTTCCCTCAGGAAGCTCTTGCTGTCAGGAAGTGCAGGTGAATACAGTGAGCATGTGCTGGGGCCATGGGGTTCCACAGTGCTCTGTGCCACCTGAGGAGATGTGCAAATACCACCCAGTCACCATGCAAGGCACCCTCACACAACCATGAAGCAGCCTTTCCAAATGCTACTAAGATCCCTCACCCCCGCCAGCTAGGGTCTGGTGGGTGCTCAGGGTCACATCGAAAGTGCAGGGGACACCTACAGATGGACTTCAGTGCCATATCCTGTCTGCTCCACCAGGGTGCCATGCTTCCTGAGCCAGGCCTGCTGTTGGCTCCATGGGATCTGGGCCAGGGCCAGGCCTGGGTGAGGAGGGACCAAGTTCTATGCTCTAAGGCTGCAATGCCACCCAGAAGCAAAGCTGGGATGTGATCCCATCAGGATTCTGGCTATTGTGGACTGGAGAAGCTCTTGGGGAGAGTAGAACCAGGGCTTTGGGGACACTTCTGGGCCTGAGGGGCAGGGCAGGGACATGGGCCAATGCACCCTCAGTTGAAGGATGGGAGGTGCAGAGTTGGGGTTATGGAACCTCTGGATTGGGGCAGTGAGGTTGCAGGGAAGGTGTCTCTGGGACAGAGTATAATGCTCCCCGTCAAGAGTTCCTGAGGGCTCCTATGGAAGAGGCCCAGCCCCTCCACCCATCACTCATACCCTCTCCTCCTACTCCCCACCCCCAGGACACATGAAAAAGGCAGCATGTGCGCCTTTGAATACAAAACTGTAAACATGAGTCTTTAAAAGATCGAGGCCCCCTTGGCCCCAAACACTGAGCTAGAGTTCCCCAGAGAGGGACCCCCAAGGGCCAGAACTCTGAGCCCCGGTGTCCTCTCCCACCCAGGCCAAGAGGGCCCTACCAATCCAGGCCAGGCCACACACGTGGGCTTACATGCCGGGGGGGGGAGACTGGCTGAGCAGGGATGAGACAAAGAAGCAGCCACACCAGGCCCTGTGGGAAGCCTGCTCCCACCCCATTTCATGCGAACAGGGCACCCAAGCAGCCAATGCATCATTTCACAGCACTGCTTACAACACAGCTTTGTATTCACACAGCAGTACCTTGACGAAAATATCTTATGGACGTTTTGGTCACCGACCGCATGTATTAGAGAATGCATTCAGTTTCCAGTCTGTGATGAATGAAGTTCGTAAGTATAACTTTCTAGTAACATTAATAGTACATATCATTTTTGAACGATACCACAAGAATTACAGAAAGGATTTCAGTTCAACTCACCAAATAAACATTATGTCAAAAACAGCAGGCTAATAAGCAGTTTTGTACAAATTAAGTACAAGAGCTCTCCCTTTACTACTTGCTTTAATAATCTTTCTTAGTTTCACAATGAGAACACTATTCTTTTAAAGGTTTTTACAATCTGAACTGTTTGAGATGGACTTATAACAAGTCACCTAAAAAAAATAGTAATAATAGACCGCAAAAAACTTAGCTGCTAGAGTTACAAAATGTGTTTCAGTTCCATTCCAAGAAAGAAACCTGATGAATATACATAGGGTGGTGAAATCAAATGCTTTACTACATGAATTACAGGTATGTATCATATACATTATTTGACACAACACTGTTGACAACAGTTTGGGGCTCAAACAGTTGTACCTTGACAAATATATCTTATGGATATTTTGGCCACAGATGCCGTGCATAAGAGAATGCATTTAGTTTCCTTCCAATGATGAATCAAGATTGTAAGTAAGTCATTAGTAACATTAGTAGTACATACTGTTTTTAAACAGTATCATAAGCATTACAGAAAGTGTTCCAGCTCTACTCACTGTATAAACACTGTGTGGAAAACAAACTGCTAATATCCAGTTTTCTACAAATTAAGTACAAGATCCCACCTTTTACTACTCTCTTTACATAACGTGTTTTTGTGTCATGATGAGACACCACTCTTTTAAAGGTTTTTACCAACTAGCCTATTTAAAATAAACTGATAAGTCACCCAATAAACTTAGCTGCCTGAGTTATGAAATATGACTCTATTCCATTCCATAAAAGAATTCTGCTGAATATAGGCTGCTCTAGTCTAATGCTTTACTACATGAAATACTGGTAAGTGTCATATGTATCATTTGAATAAGCACTGTTTACAATGCAATTTTATGCTCTCAGTAGATTATCTTGACAAAAATATTATACCTCATGGACATTTCAGTCACAGACCACATGCAGTATAGAATGGGTTTAGTTTCCTGTCGATGATGAATAAAGTTTGTAAATAACTTTTTAGAAAGAAGAACATGTTTTTTTGTTTTGTTTTGTTTTGTTTTGTTTTTTGTATTTAGAGATTTTTTTTATAAATTCATTTTTGTTGTTAGACTTATTGGGGTGACATCTGTTAGCAAGGAATACATAGGTTTCAGGCATACAATTCTACAGAGCATTATCAACTTGTTGTATAATAAGTTCACCACCCAGTGTAAGTTCTCTTTCCATCACCTTATATTTAGCTTCCCCTCCCTCCTCTCCCATCCCCTCCCCTTTCTCCCCTCCCTAATCAACTCGTCCCCAAATAAACATTAAACTATTGATTGTGTCCATGGGTTGTTTGTTTGTTTGTTCATTTCTTTTCTCTTTGTTGCTTTCAGTTTTATGTTCCACATATGAGTGAAGTCATACAGTTCTTTGTTTTTTTCTGTCTGGCTTATTTCACTAAGCATGATGATCTCCAGGTCCATCCATTTGGTTGCCAATGGCAATATTTCATCTTTTCTTACACTTGAGTAATATTCCATTGTGTATATGTACCACAGCTTCTTTATCCAGTCATCTGTCACAGGGCACTTTGGTTGTTTCCTTGTTTTGGCCACTGTGAACAGCACTGCGATGAACATTGGGGTACATAAGTCTTTGCGGACAAAGGTTTTCAAGTCTTTTGGGTAGATCCCCAGAAGGGGGATTGCTGAGTCAAATGGTAGCTTCATTCCCAATTTTCTGAGGAACGTCCACACTGCCTTCTACAGTGGTTGTACCAGTTTGCACTCCCACCAGCAGTGTACCAGAGTTCCTTTTTCTCCACAGCCTCTCCAGCACTTGTTATTCCTTGTCTTGTTGATAACAGCCATTCTCACAGGTGTGAGGTGGTATCTCATTGTGGTTTTGATTTGCATTTCCCTGATAGCTAATGAGGATGAGCATTTTTCATGTGTCTGCTGGCCATTTGTATTTCTTCATGGGAGAAGTGTCTGTTTAGTTCTTCTGCCCCCTTTTCAATGGGTTGTTTGTTTTTTTGTTGTTAAGTCTTATTAGCTCTTTATATATTTTAGATATTAGACCCTTATCTGATGCATTATTTGCAAATATTTCCTCCCATTCAGTTGGCTGTCCCTTTGCCTTGTTGATGGTTTCCCTTGCTGTGCAGAAGCTTTTTAGTTTGATATAATCCCATTCATTTATTTTTGCTTTTACTTCCCTTGCCTTTGAGGACAGGTTCATGAAGTCTTCCTTGAGTCCCAGGTCTATAAGTTTAGTACCAATGAAGAAGAACATATTTTGTAAAGTGAGTAGTAAAGAGTGGAATTTTATACTTATTTGTACGAAACAGGTTATTAGCAACTTGTTTTCCACATAGTGTTTATTGATTGGGTAAGTGGAACTGAAACCTCGTTTGTAAAGCTGTGGTACTGTTTAAAAATGGTATGTACTATTAATGTTACTAAAACGTTATAACTATACATAATATCACTGCATTATTGACTATATTTTCTATGATTTATTTTCATCCCCATGACTATTTGTAACTACCCATTTGTACCTCTTAATCCCTATACATTTTGCAACCTGCTCCTTAACCTCCATCCCATTTATCACCCCAATAAGTCCAGTACGCTTTTGACATAATACATAGTTATCACAATACTATTGACTATCTTTCTTGTATTATTCCTTACATCACCATGATTACTTTGAAACAACAAATTTGTACATGTTAATCCCTTTCCCTTTTCACCCCGTCCCCAACTTCTCTCCAATCTGGTAACCATCAAAGTATTCTTTGTATTTAGCAGTTTGTTTCTGTTATTTGTTTGTTCATTTTGCTCTTTAGATTCCATGTATGAGGGAAATCACATTGCATCTGTCTTTCCGTTGTCTGACATACTCCACTCAGCACAGCACCCTCCAGGTCCATCCACGCTGCCACAGTGGGCTAGAACCCCTTCATTCAATTCCGTGACTTCCATGTGACCATCACATGATTTTCACATGATTCCTGTGTGACTGCCACATGTTTCTCATGAGAGTACCACTTGATTCCCACAATTTGGGCATGATTGCCCGGTGATTCCACATGATATTAATGTAGGCGATATGTAATATCCAGGAGACAATCACATGATTTCCACCACCATAAAGCAAGTTCCCTCACAATGGACATGGCTTATACTTCAAAGTGCTAAAGTGGTGGCTGCCAGTGCTTCCACGGTAAAGGAAGTTCTCTCAAAAAAGACGCAGGGGCAGGCCCAGAAGTGGGAGCAGTGCAGCAGCTGCTGGCACTGCCATAAAGCAAGTTGCTTTAGGACATGGGTCGGCTACATCTCAAATCACCAATATGGCAGCCACCAGACCATGGGCATAAATCAAGTTCCCCGAGAGCAGATGCTACCTCAGGCCCGCAAGTGCCAGCAGTGATATAATTGCTGCTGATGCCATAAAGCAAGTTCCCTTAGAAAGAAGTGGCCTACACCCTGAAGTGTCCATATTGTGGTCACTGGTGCCATGGCCATAAAGCAAGTTTCATCATAACGTGTTTGGACTACCACTCCTCCAATACGGAGGAGATCAGAACTGCCATTGTGAAGTTAGTTCCCTCAAAAAGGATACAGTCTCCCGCCTGGAAGCAGCAGCAGTGTGGCACTCACCGCCACTGCCATAAAGTAAGTTCACTCAGAC
>PVJL010017793.1:0-17443 GCA_004026885.1 Lyroderma lyra
TCAAGTTTTGGGGGAGAGGGGGCTGTTTGTTTCTTGTTTCTGATCTCCTACTGCGTTTGGAGGCTATGCGCATATATCCTGGGGAGAGGCCAACAAAAGGCTTTCCGCCCTTTGCTGGGGAAAATCAGTCTTTCTTCCCAGCCCTGATTCAGTACCTGGCTGTCTAAAGGCTCACACTGCTTTCGGAACTCTGGGGTGCACAAGGAAGTGCCCGCTCCATAAGTCCAAAGTTGTGGGCCTGGCCTGAGACAGCAGGGTCGCCTTTGCAGCAGGCTGGGAACAGGAACTGTAGCCCTGTGTAGGTCTCCAGGGGTCTTAGAGCTGGGGTGTTATCTTTGCCATTCAGTGTCCTCGCTCAGCCCTTCTACCACTCAAAAGTTCCAGAGGCTGGCTCCCAAACTCTTTCCGTCCCCAGCTCCCCAATCTCTCTCCCCTCCCCCAAACTGTGCAGCTCTGAATAATCAGCAGGGATCGCATCCCACGTGGTCCATCTCTGCTCCCTTCCCTCTCCCTGACTCGCCCCTTTCTCGCCAGCCTTCAGGTGTTTACTTGCGATTTGTGGATTTCTCAGCAGCCGGTTTGTCACTCAGGGTCCTCTTTCTTGGCTCCTGAATGGCCGTTCAATTTTGTTTTCTGGAGAGGCTTTAGGATCCTCCTCTCCAGTCGCCATCTTGTCTTCTCCTCCCTTTCAATTTTTTTATTTTTTGGTATGTGGATAGTTCCTTGGCTGAGAATCGAACCCAGGCCACAGTGCTGACAGCGCCAGCGACGAAACCTTAAGCCACTATACCACCAGGGAACTCCTCCAGGGGATTTTTAAAGGGTTGCTCCAAAGCTGTCATTTTGTTGCTTACCATGTTATTCTTTTATTCTTATCAGATACACGATTTCAAATGTTTTCTCCCTACTTTTTTAGTAGTGTTCTCTGATGCTCATAAGTTTTAAATTTTGTACAGTTCAATATATCTTTCTATTATTGCCTGTGCTTCTTGATATATTCATAAAATCATTGCCAAATCTAATGTCATGGAGTATTTTCCCTATGTTTTTTCTAATATCTTATGCAGTTTCATATTGTTGCATTAATGCCTGTAATCTGTATTGAGTTATCTTTTGCATACGGCATATAGTATGGGTTCAATCTCATTCTTTTGCATGTGGATATCTAGTTTTCTCAGCTTCTTTTTTTGAAAAGACTGTCTTTTCCTCTATTAAATGGACTTGCCATTTTTGTTGAAAATATGAGGATTTATTTCTGTGTCTTTTATTCTACCGCATTGGTTGATATGTCCTTCTGTATGTCAGTATTCATTGTTTTGATTATGGTAGCTTTGTAGTAAGTTATCAAGTTAGAAAGTATGAAGACTTCAACTTTGCTCTTCTTCAAAGTCAGTTCTGCTATTTGGAGTCCTTTTAGCTTCTACAAAACAATTAAGATAGATTTTTAAAAATGTCTGCAGAAATATGTCATTAGGATTTTGATAGAAATTGAATGGAACTTGTACATCAGTTCTGCTAATATTGAAACATTAAAAATTTTGCCATCTATCTCAGTAATAAAACATGTCTTTCAATTTATTTATTTATTTTTAAAAATTCAGTGGTGTTTTGTACTTTTTAGTGTACAAGTCTTTCATATCCTTGGTTAATTTCATTTTAATATTTTATTATTTTTATGCTATGGTACATGTAATTATTTTATTGCTTTTCTTTTTTGGATGTTCATTGTTAGATAATAAAATGCAACTCATTTTTATATTGGTTTTGTGTTCTGCAACTTTGCTGAATTTGAATATTTATTATTGTTAGTTTATAAAAATGTAACAGAATTTTGTGTGTTTTTTTTTGCATTCTGCAACTTTGCTGAATTGCTTGTTAATTCTAATAATTTTTGTGGTACCTGTACAATTTTTTATATATAAAATCACGTCTTCTGTGATCAAAATGCATTTGTTTATTTATCCTTTCCAACTTGGATGTCCTTTTTTTTTCTTCCTAACTCCTCTGGCTAAGATTTTCAATAATACTTTAAATAGAAGAGGTAAAAGCAGATGTCAGAAGTAAATATTTGAGTTGTTACAATTGAGTATTATTTTAGCATTATTTTTCATATATGTCCTTTATTATGTTGAGGAAGTTGTCTTTTGTTATGTAATAAATATTGGCCCAGAAATTCATATGTTGAATTAATTGGAGACAGTCTTTTGAATGAGAAATTTAATCTTTTTCCTATGTAAGTAATTACTGATAAGGAATGGCTTATTTTTCCTATTGTGTTATTTTCTGTTTGTTTACAGCTTTTGTTGTTTCTCATTTTCTTTATTACTGACTTTTTTGTGTTTGGTTGATTTATTTATATTGACACATTTTGGTTCCTTTCCCATTTCATTTTGTGTATATGATATAGTCATTTTCTTTACAGTTATCATGGGGATTACATATAATATTCTAAAGTTATGTAAATCTATTATGAATTGATACCAACATGTATTCAAATACAAAAATTCTATTTTTATACAGCTCCATGTTTCTTATCTCTTTCTGTTATTAATATCACAAATCACATCTTATAACTTTTACATCCATGAACACACATTCATAATTACGTTTTACCTGTTTTTAATGATATAGAAAATAAAAAGTAAAATTACAAGTTAAAATTATGCCAACTTTTCTTACATGTTCACCTTACTGAAGATTTTTCTATCTTCATATGGTTGAAAGTTTATTTCTAGCATTTTTAATTTCAACTGAAAGTACTTCCTTTAACATTTTCCATAGGGTAGGTCTAGTGACAGTGAACTTTCTCAACTTTTGTATACCTGAAAATGTCTTAATTTCTACCTCAATAAGAACAGTCTAGGTATATATGAAGTTCTCAGTTGACAGTTCTTTTATTTTACTACTTTAAATACATTACCCCACTTCTTATTGGCTGCAAAAATTTCTGATGAGAAATTCACTGATAATTTTATTAAGGGTCCCTGTATATGACAAGCCACATGTCTCTTGCTGTTTTATAACTTCTCTTTCTATTTGGATTTTGATATTTTAATTATAATGGGTCTAGAGGTGGTTTTTTGAGCTTTATATTACTTGTAGTTCATTGAAGTCATGGCTTTGTATATTCATGTTTTACCTCAAATTTGATAATTATTTGTTATTGATAATTTAAATAACCTTTCTGCCACTCTCTCTCTTCTGCTTTTTGGACTCAAATAATGCATATATTGTTAATTTAATTATATTCTGTACTTCCTTTAGGCACTATTCAGTATAACACAATTTTTTTTGCTCCTCAGACTTTATAATTTCCAATGTGCTATCTTTAAGTAACGTGATTTCTATTTCTGCATTGTCATAAAATCATCTGCTGTTGAACTCCTGTAGTGATATTTTCAATTCAGTTTTTGTATTTTTCAGCCCCAGAATTTCTGTCTAGTGTGTGTGTGTATATATATGTATATATACACCTTTTTAAAAATAAATTTGTGATATTAATTGCCTGACAGCCCCTACACACACTTTGTATTACATGGCTGAATACTTTCTGGACAGACCTTGTATATCTTTTCTAGATTCATACATTTAAAAACTTTTCTTTAGTTTGTTCTCCATGTATTCTTTTAGTTTTATGAACATCTATAGAACAGGGCTTTAGAAGTTTCTTTCTATTAATTCTGATGTCTATATTTCCTAATAAATGGTTGCTATCAATTTATTTTATTTCTTAGATTGGTCATGTTTACCTGTTTTTTTGTTTGTTTGTTTGTTTTTAAATTTGCCTTGAATTTTTTCATTGAAATTTTCTAAATTAAGTTCAGATTTCACATACTGGCAGATTGGCTTTGTGCAAGGGCAGTTTTCTATTTCTTAGTTGGGTATTATTTAAGAGTTGAGATCAGCTGATTTAAAGTGTCAAGGTCATTTCCAGTGTTTTCTGAACATACGTTGCATGCACCCACCTGTGTGTGCTTATGCATGCCTGTGTCCATATTCATAGATATTTTTGCATGTCTTAATTTTGGAAAGATATTTATCCCAGCTGGGGACCTTATATATTTTATTGTATGTTTCCATTAATAATTCTTTGGATCAAGCATGTATAGATTTATGCTACCCCTGAAGATTTTATGAGCAGTATTGACTGCTTTCTGCCACTTTTTTACAACCTGATATCTGACATATACCACATTCATTCTATGATCAATGAGTTTGGTCAAACTAGTTATTCAAGCAGCATCCAAAACAGTTAGAATTTTGGGAAATAACATATGTTCTAATTACTCATGTTTGAGGAAGTTAATTTGGAACTTGGTTGTCATCTCTTTCAGACAAAGACCACACTGCACAAGTGAAAAATGGGAAAAAGATAAATGAAAAGTCATAAAATTTTCTATAGTTTTGAATGTGGCTGTTTCTTAATTGGACGTTCACTTAATTACTCTAATCTTTGACTATTTCTAGAGCTTCTAATAAGTTGTTTTACCTAGATATTAGTTGGGATTTTTTTGTTATGTTTCCATAGGGTGATCAGGACTTTGGACTCCTTAGCATGCAATTTTATTGATGCCCTACCCAATTTCTAAAATGGATATTTATTTTATTTTTAGGTTAGGCATTATTAAGTTATTCAGAAATTAAATGAAAAATTAATTGCCAGTTTTAATTAAAAATTAATTCTAAAATTTTAAAGTACTATCTTCTACAAAAATGTGGTAATTTTCTATTATGTTGTCTTCCAGAAAAAACAACTTTGAGTCCAGGCAAACCTGCATTTATTTACTGGTACTTTATTTTACTAGAGAATTATTTGTTTATTTTTCCCCTCTTTCTGTGTTTCAATTTTCTTATTTGCAAATAGATATCATTATAAAGCTGCAAATACCACTTCATAGTATTGATGTAAGAATTGCATTAGGTAATAAGGTAGAATCTTCATTAACTGAAACTCAAGGCAACTGGCACTTTCAAGCAACTGGCAAAAAAATCTAAGAAATAATACTTTAAATATAAATCAAAATAAAATCAATTTCCAGTCAAAAGGTAAATTTAAACTTGGCATGCAGTGCACTATGCTGCATCATGTGTAAGCCCATGCTTCTCACACAATATGTATGACTCCCATTCCTGCCAACTCACAATGAGTAATTATATAGTAGGTTGAGACCTATCATTATTCAAATTTTGTTCTCTCACCTAACCAGAAGTATGCCAAAAAGTGTTTGAAGTAAGCCTAAGTGCATAGTGCTTGCCCTTAAAGCACAAGATAAATATATGCAAGAGACTTGGAACAGGTGAGATTCATGGAGTGATCATGAAGGAATTTAATGTCAGTTCATCAATGATCTATGATATGAAGGCTCAGTCTCAGAAGATAGATTTATTTTATGTTAAATTGGATAGTGACAAACTTTGGAGAAGGATCATATGCTTCACACACCAAAAATAGAAGTGTGTTACCAGGCCCTGTATGAATGGCTTTCACTAAAAAGTCTGAGGATGATTGTATTAATATCTCTAAACCCGTGTTGCAGGAAAAAACAAAAGAATTCCAGGAGAAAATAAACATTAAACACCAGTGTTCATTTTCAAGTGGTTGGCTTATGTAATTCAAGATTTGTCATACATCTGTAAAAGTGGACTTGTCAGGTGAGCAGAAATCAGATCATTTTGAAGCTGCAGCTTTATTTTGTGACATGTTTAGTTAATTGGTTGCAGAAAATGGCTTGGCCCAAGAACAGATTTATAATGCAAATGGGACTGAATTAATTATAAAGTTTCTGCCTAATTCTATTTTGCTGGTATAATGAGTAAGTAGTTTGCAGGTTTAAACTAAATAATGAACATGTAACTGTGCTCATTTTTACAAATGTATCAGGACATCATAAGGTAAAGTTGTGTGGGGCTTAGAAAATTTGCTAAGCCAAGATACTTTAAAGGCATAATTAACCTTCCTGTCGGTTATCATGCACAGAATAACGGTTGGAAGGACGCAGACATTTTTACCAAGTGGTTTCATTATTTGTTTGTTCCCAGTGTTAAACAAAATGTATGAAAAAAATGTATACCAGAGAATAGTAAATTTCTGTTGCTTCTGGATTACTATCACACACATTGTACTGTGGAAAAGCTTGTTAGTGACAACATTTTGATCTGTTATCTTGCAGCTAACATCACAAATCTGATCCAACCAATGAATCAGGGAGTGACACAGACTGGAAAAATATTTTACAGGTATGACTTCATGCAAAAAATGAGTAATCTTAATGAGAAAATTCTGGACTTTCATAAATAACTATAATATCAAAGATGTCATTTACAATGTCAGTTGTGCTTGGGATTCTGTGGGAAGTGAAATATGAAAATGTTCATGTTGTGACCAGCTGTAATGTCTATGAAATCCTCCTTCAACTACATCGACTTTAAGGGGTTTCCAGTCAGTAGTGCACCTGTCAGTAGCACAGTTTATGATGACATCTCTGAGTTAGTTGACTTTGCTAATGACAAAATTAATTTGTTTCAAGATAAACTTGATGACTAACTTGCTGCAGATAAAGCTATTCTAGTAACTCATACACTTAATAAAGAAGACGTCATTCAAATGTTGTGAATTATAATAAAAATGAGTGTTGCAAAGGAGTTAGAATGATGACCATGAATGTGAGGTGAAAAAAGTTATCTGGCAAAGAGTAACTGCAGCATTTGAAACTGTAATAGCTTTTGCAGAACAGCAGATTTTCTTTACTTCTCAGCATGATATACAGCTGCACGTTATGTAAAACCTGACTGTGTGATAGGTGTAGGACCTCAAAGCAAATGGATATTTCTTCATTTTTTGAGAAAACTTCAAACAAATTTACCACTACAGTATCATCTGTTAATGTACATCCAAATATCACACATAATCCACTTCACCTGATCCTTTTCTGCCTACATTATCAGATCCTGATAATCCTGATGTGATGCCTACCCGGTAAACTTTCTATCTCTACTGTAACACTTTTAAATGTGTATGTATTTTTTCTAAGTTACTTAAAGTTAAAAATTATGTTAGTGAAGTTTATTAAGTTCAAAATATTATTGACTGCCATTTAACTAAAATTGTACACTGCATTCACAAAGCTGTTTTTATAAAATTGTGTTACACTAAGCTAAGTTTGTCTGTATTTGACTTAGTTTGCTTTTAATTACTGTATTTCAATATTAATATCAAGACAATACAGAATTTATGGTATGGTATAGTGTGAGATATAGTAATAGGCCTATTTTTAACATTAACTTTCATAAAACAAGAAAGTACATTTACCTGTCATCTACCAATTTCCATGAGTGTTGATTAACTGAGAGTGTACTGTATATTTAGAATGTTTAGTATATGTCTTGGTATATAATAAGTGCATAAATAATCACTAATACTTTTAAAATCAGTTTTGTTTGTCACTGTTCAACTTATTACTATTCTTATTTTTACAAAAAAAAATAGGTCAAATTTTACAACCTCAGAATATGTTCAAAGTTATAGACTCTCTAAAATCATTTTCACAATACCATGACTATAATAAAATTAGATTGAAAGATAATTTTAATTTTGAACAGTGTTAACCAAGATTGCATCTTAGCATACATACTTTTTACTATTTACCTTAATAACTTTATACAAACAAATTGCATTTTCTACACTACAAAATGTCTGAGGAATAATTGAAACAGTCATTCAATTAAAATTAGAAATACCAACCTATCTTAAATGAATTTTTTATACTTTATAGGTATTCACCAATATTCCAACTTTTTTTTGATATCAATCTTAAATACTTTATTCAACATGTAAAAATATTTAACTACATGGAGATACATATTAATAATTTAATTGCAGTTTACTTACAGAAATCTTTTTATTTCTTGTTAGTTACTCTTACAACTATCATCCTTTTGATAAATATTTTCTTGACTTTTAAATATCTAATTAAAAGTATTTATATTATTCTATCGAATGTCCCATAGATGTGCCACTTAATTGGTAATATTATATATTAATAGTTAAAATTATATAATGTAATATGTTCTTGCTGTGGATTCTTGGAGAGTGACCCACTGCCAAACTCAGTTTTAAATGAATAAATTAAGTCATTGTTTGTCAGAGAAAGAGAAAACAGTCTTAATAAATAAATATAAATGTATATTTAATATAGTTATAACAGGAACAGATCAGGCACCTATTATATCTAGTATTTACAAGTTAGAATTTTCCTTGGTATTTGTTATGGTCAATGATTTTTTCCTCTTTTATTTATTAAATTTATTAGGGTGATATTGGTTAGTAAAATTATATGTTTCAAGTATATATTTTAATAACACATCATCTATACATTGCATTGTGCATTTACTCATATGTGTTATATAAAACTGAAAGTAACAAACAAACAAAGAAAGAAACAAAAACTCATAGTCACAGACAGGAGTTTAGTGGTTATCAAGAGGATAAGAAGAGAGAAGGGATGGTAGAAGAGGAGAAATAACTCAGGGTCATGGATCTTATTGTACTGCATATTCTGCCTTTTATTTTTAAGGACTATTCTATTTCTCTCATGAATTCATTTATGTAAATTAAATTAGACACACAGAAACTTAGAGAAGCAGAGATTTATTATAGAACTCTAGGATTATGAGAATCTGACTAAAGCCAATATACCTAAAACTAATTGTAACATTCTAAAAGAATAAAGCTGGTAACACAGTCCATTCTAGGAGAAACATAGCACTTTTTGTGACTGATGAACCAGAAGGAGTTTTAACCAATGCACATTCTTTACTATCTAAGACAATTTCATGGGCGGAATGAAAAATGTTTAAGTGGAGAACTTAAGCAGTAGAAGAGGACCTGCGCTTCTCTTTACTTTTCACTCTAAATAAAAATAAATGCTCAACTTCTAGCTATGCATTCATGTTTAAAATGAGCTTCTTTGAAACTGTAAATCTGATTCTCTATTCTCCCAAAATCTATTAACGAGAGATGTTTCAAATTATGAATGGAAGATAATCATTTTAATTAATTTACTTAAAACAGAAGTTTTGTTTTTCTCTTTTCCCAAAATATCCAAATGTCATTTGGCTAATGAAAATGACAAGTCTGAACTTATGAATGAAAATTTTCATTAAAAAGACTATTTAAATACTTATTATTTAAAGGTTATTTAAATGTACTTCTTTCTTTGTGAACACAGGCCAATGTCTTTTAAATTACATATTGAAAATAATCTCTAAGACACAAAATATTGCATTCACTTAAAAGTGAAGTGTGTTATTTATCTTCTAATAAACACTGTAAAGTCTCACTTTCATGCTTCTTCTTTTTTTTAGGAGTTTCTTAGGTCTACTTTGATATTCCACCCTAGAACACATGAGATTTTCAGGATTGAATTCTTTCCCAGAATGAAGAATTATAAAGGGAGAAGAATTTAAATAGAACTATATCCATTTGATCCTGAGGTAGTATTCCAATCACCAATATATTTTTTTAATAGTGCTGGCAAGGAAAATATTTGCAGTATTTATTAAGGGAAGCATCATAGCTTCCAACAATGAAAATACCATCTTTTTTTTTAAACAGAATTTCCTTCCTAGAGACACCTTGGTTCCAATAATGTGTGGATGAATGCTCAGTGCTCCATAGTAAAATTAGAAAATATAATAACCCAGAGTCACAACTACCTTTATATGCCTTTATTAATAATAGTAACAAAAATATTTATGATCTCATGTACATTACTTTCTCAATTTCACAGAATACTGAGATAGATAATATTAAATATGAAAATATTAAAGAAAATTCATAGTGTATTTTGCATTTAATTTGACTGGCCTTAATATTCAATGAAGGTATATATAATGATAAATACTAGTAAAGCTGTTTAAGTTCTCTACTAAACTTGATAAAAATGGTTAAATTATGTTAGGATAACAGAGGTAGTGGGGATATTATAAATGGCAAAGGACTAGTCAGTGACTAACTTAGGTTCTAAACTGCTCCCAAGTTTTTTGTTTACTGGCTTTATAACATTGTAAAAATAATTTACTCTATCTGAGTTCCCATTTACCAATCTGTAAAATGAGGATACTAATATGTTCAGTATCTGTTATATGATTATATTGTGAGGATTAAATGTGGTAGTGCATGTAAAAGCATTTATGTGTTAGTTATTAATGTTATTATTTATAAAAGTAATAAATGGCTTAATTTACAAGGAGTCTTTAGCTGTGTTCAAATGCTACCACAAAACTTACCAAAAGAGAAATATATTTTTAATTTTTTTCAAACCAAATAATAGCTTTTACAAAAATCAGTTGTTCCAGTTCTGTCTTTGGCTTATTGTATAAATGCTATTAAGCCATTGTCTCACTCTGTATTTTCTCACCCATAAAATAAGACTAGTATTTATCACTCTGGTCACTATGAAACAGTTTTTATCATAGAAGGAATGTCAGAGAGTAAGTTGTATAATACCAAAGAATTAGCCTTAAATGTAAAAATGTTGTAACCAAGTGTTTTTTCAATATGACCCCCATAACAACAGGTTTTGTGAATGATTTTAAACATAGTGGACTAGTTGCTTGTGGTGCAACTCCAGTTAGATATATGAAGTTTTACTAGGTAGAATAAATGAATTTGCATCTCAATTTCTAATCTTTCTTAGCAAGTGTCAGACTTACCTCTACAGTTCTCAAAGGAAGATTAAATTTGCTTAGGTTGAAGCAAGTGGAAATACTAAAACTATTTTTTGGAAAAATTAAATATAAATTGAAGGACTGAGAAATTGGCTTTAATTTATATTTTAAGCTTTATTTATGACCAAAGTTGCCCCCAAACACTCAGAGCTTTTGGTACCATAAATGCTCCTAGCACTTTCTGTTGTTTCTTCATTGTTCTCCTGCATATGTGTTCTTTCTCATTGACTGATTGAAACCCTGCATACCATCTCTGCCTTCATCATAACATAGCAAACTATCACTGTCTATGTATGTCCTTGTCCAAATTTTTATCTTCTCATAAAGATACCAGTTACTGGATTAAGGTCCACACTAATCCAGTATGCCCTCATCTTAACTTGATTAACATCTGAAAAAAATACTTCCAAATAAGGTTAAGTTTTCAGATACCAGATGGTGTATTTGAATATATTTTTATGAGGGACACAATTGAACTCACAACTCTGGGTATTGGATATTTTTCACAACTTAAGGATATAGTTCCTATAATTAAATTCTCTTTTATATATTTTTTATTTCCCATATTTATAGAAACATAATTGACATATAAAATTATAGAAGTTTAATGTGTACAATGTAGTGATTTCATGAATGTGTATATTGCAAAATGATTACCACAGTAGTATTAGTTAGCACCTTTATCACATCTTGTTATTACCATTTTGGGGGGGGTGTAAGAACATTTAAGGTCTACTCTTTTAGCATTTTCAGGTATATACTGCACAATTGTTAACTACAGTAATCACACTGTATATTAAATGCACAAAACTTATTTATTTTATAACTGAAAGTTTGTACCCTTTGATTAAAGTCTGTACATTTCTTTTACCTTCCAAACCCTGGCGAACATCCTGCTACTGTTTCTGTGAGTACAACCTATTTTAGATTTTACATATAAATAAGGTCATACATTACTTTTTTCTTCTGTTGTATTTCACTTAGGATAATGCACTAAAGATTCATCCATTTTGTCCCAAATGAAAAGATTTTTTTTCTTACCTATGGCTTAACAACAACTCATTATATGTCACATTTTCTTTATCAATTTATCTGTAGGCTAATATTTAGGTTCTTTCCATATCTTGGTTATTGTGGAAATGTGGCAATGAAGGTAGTAGTGCAGATATGTCTTTCAAAAAATGATTTTATTTTCTTTGGTAATATACCGAAAAGGGGGATTGCTAGATCATACTTGTATAAGCAGTTTTATTTTTAATTTTTGAAGACTCTTTTCTATAGGAGCTATACAAATTTACATTTATGCCAAGAGAACACAAGTGTTTCTTTTTCTCTACGGCCTCTCAAAAATTTGTCTTTTATTTTTGGTAAGAGCCATTATAGTACGTGTGAGATAATATCATTCTTGTTTAGATATGAATTTCCCTGGTGAATAAGCATGTTGAGTATCTCTTTTCATGAATGTGTTGACTATTTGTATGTTGTCTTTGGAAAAAATGTTTATTTAGTTCCTCAACCCATTTTAAAATAGGGTATATTTTGTTGCTATTAAATTGCATGAGTCATATATTTTAAGTATCAATTTTTATCAGACATGGTTTGTAAATATTTTGTCCCATTCTGTAAAGTTTCCTTTTATTTTGATGATTGTTTATCTTGCTATACTGAAGCCTTTCAGTTTGATGTAGCCCCACTTATTGAATTCTTGTTTTGTTGTCTGAGCATTTGGTGCATTTTTTCATTGACCTTCAGATCATTTGTATGCCTTTGAATCTTTCCATTTAGGTTATTTGCCCATTTTCAATCAGTTTGCTATTTTACTCTTAAATCACATAAGTTTCTTAAATATTTTGAATATTAATGCATTATGAGATAATTTGTTTGCAAATATTCTTCCATTGTACATGTTGCTTTTGAGTTTATTGAATGTTCATTTGCTATGAAGATATTAAGTAATATAATTTCACATGTTTATTTCTGCTTATGTCACCTGTACTTTTGGTGTCATATTCAAAATCTCAATGTCAAGAGAATGTCAAGAAGTTTGTTCCTGTTTCTTTTTCAGAGGTGCCGAGTTTCAGTTCTTATGTTTAAGTCTTCAATCTATTACAAGTTAATTTTTGTGAGTTGTGTAAGACAGGGGTCCAATTTTATTTTTTTAAATGTTCATATTCAATTTTCCCAAAATTATTTATCAAAGAAATTATTTTTCCTACATTGTATTTTTTGGATTCCTTGTAAATGATTAATTGAGCATATGTGCATAAATTTATTTCTGTGTATGTGATTCTCTTCCATTGGTCTAGATATCTGTTTTTATATATGTACCATAGTGTTTTAATATAAAACTTTGTGTATAGTTTTCTTTTTTTTATAAAATATATTGAGGTGACATTGGTTAATAAAATAATATATATTTCAGGTGTACCATTTTATAATACATCATTTATGTGTTGCATTTTGCAATCACCACCCAGATTCAGTTCTTCCATCACTGTATATTTGATCCACTCTCCATCCTCCACTACCCCTTTTCCCACACTTTCTGGTAAGCACTCAACTAATTTCTGTGTCCATTAGTTTTTGTTGCTTTATTTGTTTATCTTGCTTCTTTCAGTTTTAACCCACATATGAGTGAACTCATAGTTCTTGAATTATTACTGCCATTTGTAAAAATATGGATGGATCTTGAGATTATCATGCTAAGCAAAATAAGTCAGACATATATAGTTTTCACAAAAGAAATCTGAAATATTTAGCTCTATTATTCTTTCTCAGAAGTTCTCTGGCTCTTTCTAGTCTTTTGTGATTTTATGCAAATTTTACAATTGTGTTTTAAATTTTGGAGGAAAATTCCATTAAATTTGTTTATTGTTAAATTTATTGGGATAACATTGGTTAGTAAAACTTACATAGGTTCCAAGTGTACAGTTCTACAGTACATCATCTATGTGTTTGTTGTGTTATGTGTTCATCACTCAGAGTCAGTTCTCTTTCCATCACCATATATTTTAGTCCCTGTCCCTCTCCCCCCACCCCCTTCTGTCTTACACTTAGGTAGCCACTAAACTATTGATTGTGTCCTGACAATCCAATTAAAAAGTGGACAGAGGACCTGTAAACAAACTTTTCCCAAAGACATACAAATGGCCAACAGATATATAAAGAAGGCTCAACTTCATGAGGTATTAAGGAAATGCAAAACATTGTAATTTTTATCAAGATTGCATTTAATCTATAAATAGTTGTTGAAAATATGTACATTTAAACATTAATACTTATGATTCATGAACATGTGCTGTCTTTCCATTTATTTGTGTGCTCTTCATTTTTTTAACTTAAGTTTTACAGTTTTTATATAGCCTAATTATGTAGTAGGCAATATCATCTAGATATGTTTAAGTACACTTTATGATATTCACACAATGACAGAATTGCTGAACAACACATTTCTCAGAATGTATCTCCATCAGTAAGTGATGCATGATTATATTTCAAATGACTTGTTTTCAAGTTCACTGATTCTTCTGCTTGGTTGAGTCTGTTGTTGAAGCTTTCTATTTAACTCTACAGTTCAGTAACTTTTTTTTTTTTCATCTTTAGGTTATCTGTTAGATTTTTTAATGGTTTTTATTTTTTTGTTGAACTCATGTTTTTCATGTATTGTTTTCCTAATTTAATTTTGTTTTCTATCTGAGTTACCTTTTAACTTAGTGAATTTGCTTAAGAAATATATTCTGAATTTTTTTCAGGTATTTTATAGATATTCATTTCTTCATGTTCACTTATTAAAACATTATTAATTTTATTTAGTGTTGTCATGTTTTCTTGGTTATTTGTGATCCTTTTGCCTATGATTGGTGTATGCACATTTGAAAAAGTAGGCAATTCTTCTTGTCTTTACAGAGTGGCTTCATCAGGTAATGCTTTTCACAAATCAGTCCATTCAGAGACTCTGAATGAGCCACTGGGGAATATTCACAGGTGATCTTGCTGCTGAATACTAAAATGAGCAGGACTGATGCTTGGGTCAGCAAACATTTTTGCCTGGGGCCTGGATATATGGGACAGGGCCTGAGTCTGGGTCTACTGGGGCAAGTGTCTTACTTGGGTTCACAGAATGAGCATGTTATCTGAGTTCTAAATGATGGGACTGAGAATTTAGTCCACATTGTCAGGCCTGGATTCTGGGACCACAGGGGTAAATAGGCACTGGGAACCATTGAGATGTGCCTAGTAATTCATTACATGGAAATCGCCATGGTGTGTGGGTATATGGGTTGAAACTTAAACACTGAGTCTGCAAGGGTCATTGCATTGCTGGGGTTTGCCTAAAGTCTAAGCCCGTGAAAGCTAAAATAGGGGCTAGGATCATAAGGACTTTTCTGGCACTGGGATGTACTTAAAGACTGGGACCACAGGACTTAGCTGATGGCCAGAATGGGCCAAGAGCATTGGTCCAAGGAATTGAGCTTGGAGCCTGGGTTTGTGGAAACCAGAATTATTCTAGTGTTAGCCTAGAGCCTGGGGCTGCAGGTACTGGTCTGGTGGTTGGGTACGCATGTCTGGTCATGATCTGGGGTGGTCCAGGAAACTCGGTTCACAAGAAGTAGGTTGCAGAAAGTCTGTAAGGCTGAGAAGGGCAGGAACCTGGGGATACGAAACCCTATCTGAATCCTGGGGTTGTTGGGGCTGGTCTAACACTTGTATCAGACTGTTGATAGGGTCTGTAGTGAAGTCAGGTACTCTCTTATTTCTTTGTCTTCCATGGAGAGGTTGTATTTTTCCATGCTGGTTAACCAAGGCTTGGAGATGGGGTAATAAATGTAAAGAAAAACTTTTTCCTACTGTCTTCAATGTGTTTTCTTTTTATTTATTTATTCTTTTACATTTTTTACAATATTTTTAATTTTAATTCAATTTGACATGATATTATATTAGTTTTAGGTGTACAACATACTGATGAGATATTTATGTAATTTATGAAGTAATCACCCCAATAAATCAGGTACCCATTGGACACCATACATAGTTATTAGTATATTATTGCCTGTATGCTCCATACTATACTTTCCATCCCCAAGACTACTTTGAAACTATCAATTTGTACCTTTTAATTTCTTCTATTTTTTTACACACCCCTTTAACACCCCTCTTATCTGGGAACCATTAAGATATTCTCTGTATCTGTGAGTCTCTTTCAATTTTGTTTATTCATTCATTTTGTTCTTTAGATTTCACATATAAGTAAAATCATATGACATTTATCTTTCTCTGCATGACTTACTACACTCAGCATGATGCTTCCTAGGTCCAACTAGGTTGTTGCAGATGGCAAGATTTTATTCATTTTTATGGTTGAGTAATATTCCATTGCATATATGTACCACCTCTTCTTCTGTTTACACTCAATATTATTTTCTATTTTTTTTTATTTTTTTAAATTTTTTTAAATTCATTTTTATTCTTAGACTTATTGGGGTGACATCTGTTAGCAAGGATTACATAAGTTTCAGGCATACAATTCTACAGTGCATTGTCAACTTGATGTATAATAAGTTCACCACCTAATGTGACTTCTCTTTCCATCACCTTCTATTTAGCTTTCCCCCCTCCACTCCCACCCCCTCCCCTTTCTCCCCTCCCTAACCCACTCGTTCCCAAAGAAACATTAAACTATCAGTTGTGTCCATGGGTTATTTGTTTGTTCATTTCTTTTTTTCTTTGCTGTCAGTTTTATAATCCACTTATGAGTGAAATCATGCAGTTCTTTGTTTTTTCTGTCTGGCTTATTTCACTTAGCATGATGATCTCCAGGTTCATCCATTTTGTTGCAAATGGCAATATTTCATCTTTTCTTACAGCTGAGTAATATTCCATTGTGTATATGTACCACAGCTTCTTTATCCAGTCATCTGTCGCAGGGACCTTTGGTGGTTTCCATGTTTTGGCCACTGTGAACAGCACTGCAATGAACATTGGGGTACATAAGTCTTTGCGGACAAAGGTTTTCCAGTTCTTTGGGTAGATCCCCAGAAGGGGGATTGCTGGGGCAAATGGTAGCTCCATTCCCAATTTTCTGAGGAACCTCCACACTGCCTTCCACAGTGGTTGTACCAGTTTGCACTCCCACCAGCAGTGTACCACAGTTCCTTTTTCTCCACATCCTCTCCAGCACTTGTTATTCCTTGTCTTGTTGATAATAGCCATTCTCACAGGTGTGAGGTGATATCTCATTGCGGTTTTGATTTGCATTTCCCTGATAGCTAATGAGGATGAGCATTTTTTCATATGTCTGTTGGCCATTTGTATTTCCTCATGGGAGAAGTGTCTGTTTAGTTCTTCTGCCCACTTTTTAATTGGGTTGTTTGTTTGTTTTGTTGTTAAGTCTTATTAGTTCTTTATATATTTTAGATATTAGACCATTATCCGATGCGTTATTTGCAAATATTTTCTCCCATTCAGTTGGCTGTCTCTTTGCCTTGTTGATGGTTTTTTTGCTGTGCAGAAGCTTTTTACTTTAATATAATCCCATTCATTTATTTTTGCTTTTACTTCCCTTGCCTTTGAGGTCAGGTTCATGAAGTCTTCCTTGAGTCCTAGGTCTATAAGTTTAGTACCTATGTCTTCTTCTATACAGTTTATTGTTGCAGGTCTTATATGAAGGTCTTTAATCCATTTTGAGTTAATTTTTGTATATGGAGAGAGTTCATAG
>PVJL010017794.1:0-17438 GCA_004026885.1 Lyroderma lyra
TCCGTCTCTGCTCCCTTCCCTCTCCCCGACTCGCCCCTTTCTCGCCAGCCTTCAGGTTTACTTGCGATTTGTGGATTTCTCAGCAGCCGGTTTGTCACTCAGGGTCCGCTTTCTTGGCTCCTGGTCGGCCGTTCAATTGTGTTTTCTGGGAGAGGCTTTAGGAACCTCCTCTCCAGTCGCCATCTTGTCTTCTCTCAGGTAATTCTTACTTATTGGCTGAAGTTATTAGCAGCCAGGAGGTGGCAGTAGGGGCGATGGCTGTTATCATTTAAATTAACAAAACATAGGCTATTTGATCAAATCTATTTTACATGGCCAGATTCTTTCAGACTTCAGAGCAGGGTATGTTCCAGTGGGAACAGCACCACTTACTCTGGACACATGAAAATAACAAATTAGAATATAAAATACTAAACTTTTGGGACCTAAGCTCACTCCCACCCCTTGCTTTATTTATTGACTTGTAATAAAGACCCTTCTCAGGCTAGAGTTCTTGAAGGAATAAGTGTGCTATTTATAGAGTATCATTGTTGAAGAAAGAATTGTGCTATTTATAGAGTAACATTTTATAACTGACCACTTATTCTTGGTGGTCAGATATAAAATGTTACTCTATAAATAGCACAATTATTAGTGCATGCTAATATACATAGTCTTTTGAATAATAAATAAGTCATATGATACCACATATTATTCAGAGTTTTTCTATGAGAAACTAATACCACTCCATTCACTGAAATCTTAATAATTGTTTCTCTTAATCTACCGTCATAATCAAGCTAAACCTTTCTGTAAAGATTACTTTCCTCCCCAATTTGAATGGATATCACAGTAAGTCTTTTAAAAAGTAATCTGTTGATGAATTTCTTGCTTAATACATTATATCATGGACAATTTATAAAAGTTGCACAAGTGTCTGGAAGCCCATAGTGAGAAGTGACACTGTTCTTTAACTTAAGGTTTTCTTGCAGTAAAGTGATCTTTAGGAAAGCAGAGAGGGGGATGATTCTATAATTAAAGTGAGGGCATGGGCTTGTAGGGAGAAATGATCCATTTAGTAGGGAGTAGACTAAATGAGTATCTGTAGAAACAGAACAGGGGCCAAAAAGGTTTAATGATACAGATTGCACTGAATTGCTTTCACTATCTGATAAACATATTAAATATAGTAGACTAACTGAAGATGACAATGAAGAGAACCTACTTTTAAATTAGTGAATTAAACAGATGCAGGGATGTTCTCCAAAGCCTCACACACACACACACACACACACACACACACACACACACGAATTAGATTCTATCAAAACACTGCCTATATTTTCCTTAATTAATTTCTTATACAAACCATTTTTCAACATTATAGTGGGAAATTTTCATTTTATCTTTATATATTTACTTCTGCCATAGATATATTAGCACTGCCATAGATATATATTACCAGAATTTGATTAAGATACTCACTAGTATATGTTCAGCACCAACTCTGAGTCTGACACTGGGGATTTAACAGTGAAGAAAACAGATAACAATTACTGACTTTGTGGAGCTTGCATTTCAGTAGAATCATTTGTTTGCTTTGTCCTTTAGAGATTCAAAGAGCTTTTCTTCTCTGTTTCTTTCTATTCTAATTCCCATAAGGATGGTTGAGAAAGGCATTATTAGTAACACTTTTTACAGATAAAGAGAACAAAACTTAGTTAAGTGATTTCCCCCAACTCATACAGGTGGCAGAAAACACAATATTTCTCAATAACCCTAAATAATTCTAAATAAACTAATTTTGAATAATATGAACTGGTTCATTCTGCCTTAAAGTCTTAGTGTACAATACTTTTATTTGCATGTTACAACAGAATACCATGCTTGAAAGTAGAAATCTAACGAGTAATTCTACTTTTATAATCTAAGTGTAGGCTGTAGTTAAGAGGTGACTAAACCTAAAATAAATAAATGATGAGTGCCTACCCTTAGATATAAGATATTAATTCTTGCTTGATCGTGACCAGGATTTTTTTTAATAAACATAATTATGTGGCTCTACCTAGCTCTCTCAATTTTCATGTGTGTCAAAATGAATGTAGTAAATTCTGGTGGACTAAATATATCAGCAGGCTCTCAAACATGAGAGTCCAAACAAACGTGAATTAGTATTTCCTTGCCCTTAGCGACTGAACTAATAGTAATAGAAAATATTCTATAACTATTAATTGCAACAACACATTTTGTGATTGTTCACTAATGGAAATTTTATAAGAGCAGAGACTATATATATCTGTAATTGCATTCTTAGTACCTAAAATAGTGCCTTGATGAAATAATTGGTTAGTAATTATTTATTAAATAAGTAACAAATGCAGCAAAGGCTACAATAGAGGTATTCACAAGGTTTATTTACTTGGTCTCAGGATTGTTTGGAAACTCAGTCAATGTGAGAAATCTTTCATTTGAGTCAGTAACAATTATTAGAGTTCACCAGGTATATGAGAATAGGAAGAGAAAATAGAATTTGCAGAAATGGTAGATATGAGATAGCATTTCATGGTGTGTCAACATGGCAAGTATAAAGTTCTTGTGTAGACCAATAGAAAAACATTGCTTGCTTTTTAAAATTTTAAGTCATATATGTACCATATTACAGAGCTTGACCTGCTTTCTTTCTGAAATACATCCTTTAGAAATCTCATTAGTGAGGTCTCTTGATAGTAAATTCTCTTCATTTTAATTACTATTGTTTAAAAACATCTTTGCTTAAACTAAGTTTTTAAATAATAATCTGACCATATATAAAATTCCAAAATAACTGTTGTTTTTCTTTTTTTATTGTTAAACTTATTGGAGTGACATTTGTTAGCAAGAATTATATAAGTTTCAGGTGTACAATTCTAGATGGAGTACATTATCAACTTGTATAATAAGTTCACCACCCAGTGTGAGTTCTCTTTTCATTACCATATATTTAGCTCCCCCACCCTACTCTCCCAGTCTCTCCCCCTTCTCTCAACTCCTTCCCACTCATCCCCAAATAAACATTAAACTATTGATTGTGTCCATGGGTTTTTTCCTTGTTTGTTTTTTCTTTGTTACTTTCAGTTTTATATTCCGTATACGAGTGAAGTCATACAGTTTTTGGTTTATTCTGTCTAACTTACTTGGCTTAGCATGATGATCTCCAGGTCAATTCATTGTGTTGTAAATGGCCCTATTTCATCTTTTCTTACAGCTGAGTAATATTTCATTGTGCATATGTACCACTGCTTCTTTATCCACTAATCTATAGCAGGGCACTTTGGTTATTTCCATGTTTTGGCCACTGTGAACAGTGCTGCAATGAACATTGAGGCACATAAGTCTTTGCAGACTAAGGTTTTCAAGTTCTTTGAGTAGATCCTCAGAAGGGGGATTGCTGAGTTATATGGTTACTCCATTCCCAATTTTCTGAGGAACCTCCACACTGCCTTCTACAGTGGTTGTACCAGTTTGCATTCCCACCAGCAGAGTGCAAGAGTTCTTTTTTCTCCACATCCTCTCCAGCACTTGTTATTCCTTGTCTTGTTGATAATAGCCATTCTAACAGGTGTGAGGTGGTATTTTTCTCTAATTATTTGGACAATATTGTTCTATTATCATCCAGCTTTCATTGATATTATTGAGAAGTCATTGTCAGGCTAAATTCTATTCCTTTTTACTTAATATGTCATTTCTGTCTGAAAATCTCAAATATATTTTTTAGCTTTATAATACTGTCTTTAATTGAATTCCTAAGATGTGGGTAATGACGTTTTTATTTCAGACCTCCAACTCCTTTTACTTGTATTTTGTGTTTTTTTTTTTCATTTGTATATTCATCCCTGATTCCTGCTGGAGAGATATTTAGTTTACTAATGGGATCTTTGAATTGATTTGGCTATTTATCACACACATCGAACTCTTTTTATTTTTTCAGCAATTATGTTTTACCACATTTAGTAGCCTACCTGTTCTTTGAAACTGTTTATTCATTCTTCTTGTCACTAAGAGTCTCTCTTACTTCTTTAAAGTTATGAATTACATTTTCTCTAATGTTTGCATTAGTCTGTTCAGTTCATTTGGCTTCTTCTAGTATAAGTTATTCATTTCTTTTTAGGAAATGAACTTCTCAGATAACTGTTATTTTTGCTGCAAAGGGTCATTTTCTTATGAAAATACTGGGTAAAGTTCAGTCTTGTCCTTCCTTTGAATATTCAAAATATTCTCTTTTCTTTATTCTAGGCTTCAAGTGAGGTAATCTAGACATACTTGGTTTTGCAGTAAATGGTATATGAGGATTGTCATTGGACCCACATTCTTACTGGAAACTGGTTCAGTCCCCTTCACAGACAATAGATTAATGCTACAGTATGGTGAAAATGTAGATCATGAAAAAACAAAATGCATGAATAATACATACCAGTATATATTACCTAGCCATGCATTTATTAAATAGAATGGGACTGTGCCCCTCTGTAGAACACAAAATAGATAGTGGGCCTCACCTCAAGTAGACTACATTTTGAATTGTATCTGCATTACTTGGTCACATAGATTATTGTCCAAGACCAAAAGCTGCTCTATGGAAATATCAGGTACTGTGAAAGACTAGATTAGCGTGTTTATGAGTATGTAACTAACTGCTTGAAATGCTTTTATAAAAATAGCCGATTGAAACAATCATACCTTTTGTAGGATCTTACGTTGCTCTACAGATTACTTAATAAAAATGATAGAAATATACATAGAAAATATTATAACAAAAACTTGAATATATTGAAGTAAAAATTTTTTAGATGGCACATCACAGCTATAAAATGTTAATACTGAAGACTCTGAAAAGCAATTGTCTTGGTTCAAATCTTGGCATCACATTTCATTAACTATGAGGCAATAGACAAGTTAGTTCACTTCTTTGAGCCTCGATTTTCTCACAAGTCAAATAGAGATAGAGTTTCCATTATAAAGCAAAGTAATACATAAGAAGTTCTCAGAACAGTGTCTGACTTCTAGTAAATGCTCAATTGATGTAGGTTGTTGGCAGTATGGCCACATGAAAGGTTTTCAGCAGTATATATATATATATTTTTTTTTCTGTTTCCTAAAGTTAATTGTAATTGAAGAGCATTTAAAGAACTTTTAGAGGACTTAGAAATTATATAGTCATAGAGCTTTCGGGCTTAAAGGCAATATATATTTTATCACATCTAATCAAATATTTTGTACATATGTAAACTGAAACACAGTAAAGTGACATATTTTACTTAAGAATTCATAGTTAATACCAGTTGTTATATTAGAACCTCTCTGTCTTTCCATCAGTTTTTCATTCAGTGCATTCTCTGCTACTTAAGATACTGGTTACCATAAGCATTTGATGAAGGCATATGAAACTATTTTGAAGAATTGAATGTGGATATTTTCTAAATATGAGTGTGACGAGATATTGAGACATGAACCAGTAAGTTTCTTTGTTTGTTTGTTTTTCCTCTATCTTCACCCTCCAGTCAGGCTTTGAGCTAAAAATAATTTAAGTTTTCTACATCCATCAGAATGGGTCACAATGTACATAAAATAGAACTAGTTAAAAACTGAATTACAATTTTATGTACACCCTATTCTATCCCTATAAAAATACAAGAAACAGTGTTTATAAGGTACAGAGTCTGATTAAGCACACATAATTCACAAGAAAAAAATTACCATGAACAAGATGTGGTTTCAAAATGCCAAAGGCTTAGGAGTGCTAAATTAAAATGCTTGGAGTAATTGGAATATAAAAAAAAAAGAAGAATGGATTGACCAGTGAATTCATACTTATTATTACATAAAGCATACTTCATGTAAGATGCTTTAACTAATGTGGAGGTTAATGTAGGTTAAGTTTTGAGGTGTGACCTCTCTTGGTCTGCTGAGAATTCAATAGCTTCTACTTATGTTTTACTCAGACACTTTCCATTAGTTTTCTCCAGCTTTGAAGTTATTCATTATTCATGAGGGAGCTCTTTCTGTTATGCAGGGAAATAGGACATGTTAGATGTCAGGTCTACCAGTCTATCATTTCTTCCATCTCTAACATGAAGGGACTCGCTAGTGGAAAAGTACTAGAGAAATAAACCGTTTTATATTGAATGGTATTTAAGTAATTGGCCTGGAAAGGAGGGTGCATGTATTTTCTAAATGCTACTGTTTTCTCAAGGATGTTTTCCCACCCACATCTACTGATGTTTGATAACATTCTATGAAGCACCACCAAGTGATGAAATACAGTTACCCTTCTTTCACTGTTTTCATTGAACAGTTACTTATAGTCAATAGGATCCATTTATTCACCTTCATTACAGCTTTTTATCTTTACAGACAATAAATAAAAAAATTATGAACCTGATAAGTCAATAAAATTTATACAACTGATGAGCTGAAGTGTATGGGGGTATTTATTGGATTTATTGCTTGCCTAGCAGTTTATTACTTTCTCCAAAGAGCAGAGAAATACAGAAACTTTATACAAGAAAGGCCGTATTCTATGTCTTAATAAATGCACTTGCATAAACAGCATGGGGTACCTGCTGAAGGAAATCAAACTCAGTATGTTAAATCATCCATATGAGTGAGTCACTGTTTTCTGACTGTTTTCTCTTAACTTTTTTTTGATATGTTACTACAATGACGTTACTTATTATGTGTTGACTTAAACTTGTATGTCTGTTAATGACAGTCAATAATAATATAAATGATGGTAATAATAATTAGTGTATTATCAATAAGTAATTTCCTGCAGACTTTTGCTGTTCCTGGTCGTTCATTATCTCATCCTTACACTGCCCTGCTCTTTGCCAACCTTGGAATAGCAGCCATGAAGAGAATTATTCTTCAACCTTGAATTTCTCCTAAATTCCTAGTAACTCAGCAAGCCCTGAGGGGACCTGTATCCATTTGTCTCTTTGCTGGACGGACTCATAGAGCTTTATGTTTTTAGTTACAAATTGGATGCTCACAATGAAAACGTGAAGCTGAAATTCTTTTTATAAATTTCTCCCCCTTTTTTGCCCCACACTCATTTAAAGCTAAGCATAATTTGAGTCATGAGATATTTTATGCAAAAATTTTATGCAAGTGTATTTTCCTTTTCATATGTTATAATGATGACTTATCTTGGCCTCATGTTTTAGAACAATGCTTCTTAAACATGAATATGTTTATGAATGACAAATCACTTTAAAATGCTGATTCTGTTTTATCAAGCCTCTAGTGGGGCTGGAGGTTCTATGATAATATCAAGATTAGATAGATGCTGCCTGTTTTAAACCACTCTTGAGTAGCAAGATTTTAGAATTTGCAATGCATTATCACATAATTCAACTCAGTGGGCACTTGCAAAATTTTGTGATGGACAAATCTTCAAATTTTATGATTTGCCTGACGTTATACCATGGAAAAAAATTTGGATCAGGTCTCTGATCCAGATTTGTTGACACTATTCTAAAAATTCTTCACATTACAACAATACTGCTCTAAATTATTGGTTCTCAATTCCCACTGGTTATCAAATCCATCTAGGAAGATACTGATTCATATTGTGTGGGGTGAAGCTGGGCACAAATAATTTTTAAAAGCATTGACAGGTTATTCTCATGTTCCACAGATTAAGAACTACTGTTAAGATGAAAGCTAGGGATAAAATACATAGTTTTTTCAAGTCTAATCATGGATTAGGACAGTATTTCTCAAACTTTAGCAATATCAGCATCTGCTGGAGTGCTGGTTCAAAAAAAAAAACAGCAGAGATCTCAGAGCCCAATCCCCAAGAGCTTCTGTTCCAGCTAGGTTCTGGACTGAGAGCCCAAGAGTGTGCATTATTAACAAATTTCCCACTGCTGCTGATGCTGCTAGTGCAGGAACCACTCTTTGCAAACCACTGAGTTAGGTTGAATAACACTGATTCACACAGACTGTAAAAGTTAATTTATTCTGCATTTGATTATTATAGTTTCTTAATATCCAGCCAACATGATTTATTCAGGCTCCATACTGTAGAAACTTTCTAACAAATCACTTTCTAACAAAAATAATATGACAAGAAGCATACTATGTAAAAATAAAATGTTTGCTACAGGGGGTGTTTTTGTCAATGGAACAACACTAGATATCATATGGAAATTTCAGGAAACTACACTTTTCTCTCCATATGTTTAAGGAATTAAATCCATGCACAAGAGGAAAGATAGAGAAAATTAGATGCCTCACAACGACTTCCTCTCTCAAATACTTCATTCAATCATTTAAATGATTTCTATAGTGTCATTATCTGCAAGCAGCAAATCTCATTATATAGACACTGATGGTAAAATTTTAAATCACTCAAACACACAGGAAGCAGTAGAATTTTTAGTACATTTTTTTCATTCAAGTTATAAAAGAAAATTATTGGAACTTGTACAAATATAAAAACTCTTGTTCATTTGTTTTTTCCCTAAGAAAAAGGCTTAAAATACAAGTTACACAGAATGAATTTTTTTGTTGTTGTAAATTTTGGGTCTTGGTCTTTTGTTCTGAATGCAACAGAGGGTACCTAACTATAGAAACAAGGAGCAGTCTTCTACAGTAACATGAACATTGTCAATTGAATAAGATATCATATTGATGTTAATGACTGAAATGAATATTCAGTCCCAACATACTCTCTCTGAAATGAAAACATGTTTTGGTGTCATTTATATTGGAGTTGAATCTAGCCTTAGCCCCTTACTAGTTATCTGAGATTTGACAGTTTATATAAATTCTCCTATCAGTGGAATAAAATATATTTACTACAAAGATTGCTGTGTACATCAATAAAATGGCATTAATAAAGCACACACTGTTACTTAGCACATAATAGGTATTTAGTAAATGATAGTATTCCCCTTCACAAAAGGTCATCAAACTTCAATTTGAACATATTTATCACTCATTCTTTTGTAATTCCATTCCATTTTTAGGGTAGTGTCCAAATTGAAAAAGTTCCTTTTTGTGCCTCCATGTACTTCATTTCAGCTATAGAAAATTGCAGCAACCACAATAAGTTAAGGAGTTGAAGAGATAAAACCTTTCAACTAATAATAATTTAAGTATTTTACAATCAAATCTGGACCTAGACAAACTTAAAGAAGTAATAAAATGAAATGAAGTATATAAATACCAAAGAAAGATAAGAAATGTAAAGACCTTAGTATGGACAAGATTGTCCTTGTTTTGACAACAGGATGTTAATGAAAAATACTGGTATAAAATACAAATCCTAGGACTTTTTAAAGCTTCCACCCTCCTTGATCCCTTGCTTGTATTTTTCACTTATTTTTTTTCAAGATAGGCTAGCTTGTGTTGCATAATAAAAAATAAAAAATCTCACTGGCTTAAGAAACAGACATGATTGTTACACTGTATGTCCACTGAGGTTCAGTTAGAAGATCTGATCTATGTTAACATGGATCCTAAGTGGTAGAGCAGAACTTTCTGGAATACTGTCAGTGACTGTGACATACTTTGGCATTTAAAGCTTATATCTGGAAATGCCACAAGTTACTTCTATTTACATTTTATTGGCCAAAGTAAGTTACTTGATCATCCTTACATTAAATGGGGAGGGACAGGGGATGGGCAGTAAGAGCGATCTTATCATATGAAGACAAACTTAAAAATTTGTGAACAGCTCAAATTACTTGCACAGTATTGTTTTTAAGTCCACTGCTGAGAATCACCTTCTTATAGTCTTTTTTTTTGTAATATTGATTTATTGGTTCCCTTTCTGTCTCTGTAAACTCTTGTTTGCTAGTTCATTTTATTCCTCCTACCCTTATATATTGACATTACCTAAGAGTGTGTCCTTGGCTGACTTGTTCTTTTTTCTCCCCATTCTTTTGAATATCTTTCTATAGCCATAAAACTTTAATTATTAAAATTGTACATAATTAATACACCAAAAACTGTCTATCTTTCTGGAGTTCCAGACCTACATTTGTTTCTCTTTTTTTCATTTGTTTTGTTTGTTTTTTGTTTTTTTAAGTATGGTTGGATAATTCATGGCATGTCTGTTTTCCTAATCTTCCAGGAGTTGAGGAATTCAATAATTTTAACACCTACTTTCTTCCAATCTATTCATTTGCTTTTTTGTATTGCTTTCTGTATTCCAATCTAGCCTTACTTTCATAATCCACCTATTCAAACAATTTATTACTAGAATTAAGTCTATTAACCCTTTCCCTTTGTTCCTATTGACAAGAAAAACAAACAAAAAGAAAACACTGCATCAATCCAACTCTTTTGTTGTTGTTGTTGTTGTTTCAACACCAGGAATGTTAGCCAACACTAGTGAAATTCATTTAATTACACAGAATGACTTCATGGCAAATTCGTAGTTACCAAGTACCTATTGGCTCTCATTGTTCCCTAAAAACCCTTCACTCTGTACATACCATGCTTAATTCTAATTCTCATTTTCCAGAATAATTTTAAACTTTCCTTAGCTTCTTCAACTTTTTATCCTATATTTACCATTAGTTTTAGAATTTAATGTAATATCCTTCATTACAGAAAAATAAAGACCATCATGAATAAAATTCTTCAATTTCCAAGCTCCTATATTTCCTATTTAACTTTACATTTTCATATCAATTGTCTTTTCCCACAGCAATAGATGCCTCTTGTCTGGTGGAAGACAAATTCCTTACCCTATGTTCTATATTTCAATTTTTCCCATATGCTTTGTGACCTGCTTCCAGCCTCCATTTCTTCTCTTGGTTCTATTTCCAAACTCTGCTTTTCTAGCAGATTTTACCCCCATAATCAGAATACATGTGTGCCTAGTTTCCTTTTATTTTCCTTTTATAGCACTCCTTTTCCCCACCTTTACTAAGGTACAATTGACAAATGAACTTGTATATATTTAAAATGTACAATGTGATGATGTCATATATGTATGCTTTGTGAAATTATTACCACTAAGGTTAATTAACATACCTGTCACTTCACAGTTACCTTTATTTTTTGTGTGAGACTCTTAAGATGTACTAATTTCTTGGCAAATTTTAAGTTTTCAATACAATACTATTAACTGCAGTCACTATGTTGTACATTAGATTCCAGAACTTATGTTTTTTTCACAGTAATACACCTTCCTACATTTCTTACCTCCTCAATCTCTTATATTCCCCTTTAAATCCTCAGGGATACTGTAAAAACAGGAGATCTGAACTTTCCTCCAAGAAGCCTCCTTGACAACATACTTAACTCCTTCAAATTTCTTCCAATGTGATCTTTATAAAATAAATATCTTCTTAGTTTACTTCTTTGCTGCTTCTTTTTTATGTATATATACTATTTTTTTTATTGTTAGACTTATTGGGGTGACATTGGTTAGCAAGAATCACATAGGTTCCAGGTGTACAATTCTAGAGTGCATCATCAATTTGTTGTATAGTAAGTTCACTACCCAGTGTGAGTTCTCTTTCCATCACCATATATTTAGCTCTCCCTCCCTCCTCTCCAACCTCTTCCCCCTTCTCCCACCCCTTTCCCACTTGCCCCCAAATAAACATTAAACTATTTATTGTGTCCATGGGTTTTTTGCTTGTTTGTTTTTTCTTGGTTACTTTCAGTTTTATATTCTGCATATGAGTGAAGTCATACACTTTTTGGTTTGTTCTGTCTGGCTTATTTGGCTTAGCATGATCGTCTCCAGGTCCATCCATTTTGTCGTAAATGGCAGTATTTCATCTTTCCTTATAGCTGAATAATATTCCATTGTGCCTATATACCACAGTTTCTTTATCCAATCATAAATGTGGTAGGGCACTTTGGTTGTTTCTGTTTTGGCCACTGTGAACAGCACTGCAATGAACATTGGGGTACATAAGTCTTTGCCCACTAAGGTTTTCAAATTTTGGTGAGGTAGAACCCCAGAAGGGGGATTGCTGGGTCATATGGTACCTCCATTCCCAATTTTCTGAGGAACCTCCACACAGTCTTACATAGTGGTTGTACCAGTTTGCACTACCACCAAAAGTGTACCAGAGTTCCTTTTCCTCCACATCCTCCCCAACACTAGTTATTCCTTGTCTTGTTGATAATAGCCATTCTAACAGATTGGAGGTGGTATCTCATTGTGTTTTTGATTTGCAGTCCCCTGATAGTTAATGAGGATGAGCATTTTTTCACATTTGTATTTCTTTGTCAGAGAAGTGTGTGTTTAGTCCCCCTGCCCACTTTTTAATTGGGTTGTTAGTATTTTTGTTGTTAAGTTGTATTAGTTCTTTATATATTTTAGATATTAGGCCCTTTCTCAGATGCATTGTTTGTAAATCTATTCTCCCATTTAGTTGGTTGTCTCTTTGCTTTGTTGATGGTTTCTTTTGCTGTGCAGAAGCCTTTTAGTTTGATATAGTCCCATTCACTTATTACTTTTACTTCCCTTGCCTTTGAGGTCAAGTTCATGAAGTCTTCCTTGAGCCCTAGGTCTATAAGGTTAGTAACTTTGTTTTCATTTATACAGTTTATTGTTTCGGGTCTTAATATGAAGGTCTTTAATCCGTTTTGAGTTAATTTTTGTATATGGTGGGAGTTCACAGCTCAGATTCATTTTTTTGTATATGTTTTTCCAGTTTTCCTAGCACCACCTACTGAAGAGGGTGACTCTTCCCTATTGTATATCTTTTACTCCTTTATCAATAATTATTTGTCCATAAATCGATGGATTTATTTCTGGGTTTTCACTTCTGTTCCATGGATCTGTTTCTGTTTTTCTGCCAATACTAAGCTGTTTTGATTATTGATGCCTTGTAATATTAATTAAAATCAGGGAGTTTAATACCACCCATCTTACTCTTTCTATGTAGTATTGGTTTTGCAATTCGAGGTCTTTTATGGTTCCATATAAATCTGATAGTTCTTTTATCTATTTCATGAAAGTACGATGATGGGATTTTGATAGGCATTGCATTAAATCTGTAGATTGCTTTGGGCAAAATGACCATTTTAACAATGTTAAGTCTTCCTATCCATGAACAGGGGATATCTTTCCATTTCTTTGTGTCTGCTTCAATGTCTTTCAAAGTGTCTTATAGTTTTCAGTGGACAAGTCTATCACATTCTTTGTTAAATTAATTCCCAGGTTATTTCATTATTTTTGTTGTGATAGCAAAAGGAATTGATTCCCTCGTATCTTTTTCTGAAGATTCATTGTTTGTATATAGGAATGCTGTTGATTTTTGTACATTAATTTTGTATCCTGCAGCTTTATTGTATTCATTTCTTGTTTCTAATAATTTCCTGGTGGAATCTTTGGGATTTTCTATAAAAAGAATCATGTCATATGCAATTAGTGACAATTTGATCTCTTCTTTCCCAATTTGGATACCTTTGATTCCTTTCTCTTGCCTGATTGCTGTGGCTAGAACTTCCAGTACTACACTGAATAGCAGTGGTGACAGGGGGCATCCCTGTTTTGTTCCTGATTTTAGGGGTATAGGCTTCAGCTTTTCCCCATTTAATATGAGGTTAGCTGAGGGCTTTGATCATAAATGAATGTTGTCTTTTATCAAATGATTTTTCTGCATCAATTGATAAGACCATATGGTTTTTATCTTTGAGTTTGTTTATGTGGTGTATCACATTGATTGATTTTGATACGTTGAACCATCCTTATTCTCCTGGGGTGAATCCCACTTGATCATGATGTATAATCTTTTTGATGCATTGTTGTATTCTATTTGCTAATATTTTGTTTAGAATTTTTGCATCTGTGTTCATCAGAGATATTGGTCTATAGTTTTCCTTTCTTTGTGTTGTCTTTACCAGGCTTTGGTATTAGGGTAATGTTGGCCTTGTAGAAGCCAACAGCGTTAGGAAGCATTACTTCTTCAATTTATTTGGAAGAGTCTGAGGATAAGTTTTTATTCTTTTTGAATGCTTGGTAGAACTCATTAGTGAGACCATCTCGTCTGGGGCTTTTGGCTCTAAGAAGATTAATGATAGTCGTTACAATTTCTTTACTATTGATTGGTCTATTCAGATTATTCAGTTCTTCTTGGTTCAGTCTAGGTAGGCTATAAGTTTTTTGAAACTTGTCTATTTCTTCTAGGTTATTAATTTTAGTGGCATAAAGCCCTTCATAATATTTTCTTCTGTTACTTTGTATCTTTGGTATCAGTGGTAATTTCTCCCCTTTATTTCTAATATTGGGTTTTTGTGTTCTTTCCTTTTGTCCTTTGATTAGTCTAGCCAGGATTTTGTCAATTTTGTTGACTTTCTGAAAGAATCAGCTCTTTGTAATATTAATTTTTTCTTTTGTCCTTCTCTTCTTCAATTGGTTTAGCTCTGCTTTAATTTTTATTATTTTTTTTCTTTTGCTGACTTTGCTTTCCATCTGCTCTTCTATTTCTAGTTCTTTAAGATGGGATGTTAAGGTGTTTACTTGTGATTTTTTTCTTGCTTCTTAAGATAGGTCTGTAATGATATCAGTTACCCTCTTATTACTGCTTTCTCCGTGTCCCAATAATTTCAATATGTTGTTTTTTCCTTGTCAGTAGTTTCTATATATTTTTAATCTTTTCTTTTATTTTTTATCCAGATAATTTTTAATAAGATGTTGTTTAATCTCCATGTATATGTGTTTTTTTTTCTGCTTTCCTTTCACTGTTGATCTCCAATTTCAAAGCTTTGTGGTCTGAGAATACACTTGGTATAATTTTGATCTTCTTTAATTTGCTGAGGCTACTTTTGTGTCCCAGCATGTGGCATATCCTTGAGAATGATCCATGTGCACTAAAAAAAGCTATAGACTCTTTTTGCTGGATGAAATGTCCTATAAATGTCAGTTATGTCCAATTGCTTAATGTGTTGGTTAGAGCTGATATTTCCTTATTTATTTTCTGTTTGGATGAGCTGTCCATGGGTGTTAAGGGGATGTTTAAGTCTCCCACAATAATTGTGTTTTGTCAGTTTCTCCTTTCAGATCTGTTAGTGGTTGCTTTGTATATTTTGGTGCTTCCTGGTTGGGAGCATATATATTATTGAGTGTCAAATCTTCTTGTTGTTATATTGTGACTTTTACCTTAGTGTAAAGACTCTTTCTGTCTCCTGCTATCTTTTTTAACCTAAAGTTTATTTCATCACATATCAATATGGGGACACCTACTTTTTTCTGGTTACCATTTGCTTGGAGTATTTTTCCCATCTTTTCATTCTGAGTGTGTGTTTGACCTTATGGCTGAGGTGTGTCCCTTTAAGACAGTATATGAATGGGTTCTGTTTTTTATTCCAGGCTGCTACACTGTGTCTTCTTTCTTAATTTTTTTAAATTCATTTTTATTGTTAGACTTTTTGGGGAGACATCTGTTAGCAAGAATTACACAGGTTTCAGGCATACAATTCTACAGTATAACTTGATGTAAAATAATATTACCACCTAATGTGAATTCTCTTTCCACCACCATATATTTAGTTTCCACTCCCTCCTCTCCCACCCCCTCCCCTTTCTCCCCTCCCTAACCCACTCGTTCCCAAATAAACATTAAACTATCGATTGTGTCCTTGGGTTATTTGTTTGTTCATTTCTTTTTCTCTTTGCTTTCAGTTTTATATTCCGCATATGAGTGATATCAGTTACCCTCATGCAGTTCTTTGTTTTTTCTGTCTGGCTTATTTCACTTAGCATGATGATCTCCAGGTCCATCCATTCTGTCGCAAATGGCAATATTTCATCTTTTCTTACAGCTGAGTAATATTCCATTGTGTATATATACCACAGCTTCTTTATCCAGTCATCTGTCGCAGGGCACTTTGGTTGTTTCCATGTTTTGACCACTGTGAATAGCGCTGCAATGAACATTGGGGTACATAAGTCTTTGCGGACACAGGTTTTCAAGTTCTTTGGGTAGATCCCCAGAAGGGGGATTGCTGGGTCAAATGGTAGCTCCATTCCCAATTTTCTGAGGAAACTCCACACTGCCTTCCACAGTGGTTGTACCAGTTTGCACTCCCACCAGCAGTGTACCAGAGTTCCTTTTTCTCCACATCCTCTCCAGCACTTGTTATTCCTTGTCTTTTTGATAATAGCCATTCTCACAGGTGTGAGGTGGTATCTCATTGTGGTTTTGATTTGCATTTCCCTGATAGCTAATGAGGATGAGCATTTTTACATATATCTGCTGGCCATTTGTATTTCTTCATGGGAGAAGTGCCTGTTTAGTTCTTCTGCCCACTTTTCAATTGGGTTGTTTGATTTTTGTTGTTAAGTCTTATTAGTTCTTTATATATTTTAGATATATAAAGACCCTTATCTGATGCGTTATTGGCAAATATTTTCTCCCATTCAGTTGGCTGTCTCTTTGCCTTGTTGATGGTTTCTTTTGCTGTGCAGAAGCTTTTTAGTTTGATATAGTCCCATTCATTTATTTTTGCTTTTACTTCCCTTGCTTTTGAGGACAGGTTCATGAAGTCTTGCTTGAGTCCTAGGTCTATAAGTTTAGTACCAATGTCTTCTTCTATACAGTTTATTGTTGCAGTTTTATATGAAGGTCTTTAATCCATTTTGAGTTAATTTTTGTATATGGAGAGAGGTCACAGCTCAGGTTTATTCTTTTGCATATGTTTTTCCAGTTTTCCCAACACCACCTACTAAAGAGGTTGTCTTTTCCCCATTGTATGTTTTTTGCTCCTTTATCGAAAATTATTTGTTCATATATTTGTGGGTTTATTTCTGTGTTTTCAGTTCTATTCCATTGGTCTCTATTTCTGTTCTTCTACCAGTACCAAGCTGTTTTGACTATTGATGCTTTGTAATATAAATAGAAGTCAGGAAGTGTATTCCTTTCTCCTGCGTTATTGCTGTGGCTAGAACTTCCAGTACTATATTAAATAACAGTGGTGACAGGGGGCATCCCTGTCTTGTTCCTGATTTTAGGGGAATAGGTTTCAGCTTTTCCCCATTCAGTATGACGTTAGCCAAGGGTATCTCATATATGGCCTTTATTATGTTGAGATACTTTCCTTCTATACCTATTTTAATTAGTGTTTTGATCATAAATGGATTTTGTACCTTGTCGAAAGATTTTTCTGCATCAATGGAAATGACCATATGGTCTTTATCTTTGATTTTGTTTATGTGGTGTATCACATTGATTGATTTTCATATGTTGAACCATCCTTGTGCTCCCAGGATGAATCCCACTTGATCATGATGTATGATCTTTTGGATGCATTGTTGTATTCTGTTTGCTAATATTTTGTTCAGGATTTTTGCATCTGTGTTCATCAGAGATATTGGTCTATAGTTTTCTTTCTTTGTGTTGTCTTTGCCAGGCTTTGGTATTAGAGTAATGTTGGCCTCATAGAATGAGTTAGGAAGTATTGCTTCCTCTTCAATTTTTTGGAAGAGTCTGAGGAGGATAGGC